>CAUYPO010072369.1:0-43262 GCA_963574435.1 Cheirogaleus major
CCCCCCCCCCCCCCCCCCCCACACGCCCCGGGGGGGGGTGGCCGCCGGGGGGCCCCCCGCGGGCCCCGGGCCCCCCCCCCCCCCCCCCCCCCCCGGCTCTGAAGAAGAGGAAACTGAGGACCCGGCGTCTCCGGCTCCCTCCTCACCTCAGGACGGCTCCCTCACGCAGCAGCCCACACGGCACCCCGTAAATAACTGCATGTTCCGACACCTCTCCTCCTTCTCCTTGGAAACCTGCTCCTCTGTGGACTCGGCTGCCGGGCTGTGAGACTCCCGGGCTGGGCTCCGCGCAGCGTGGCGGGGGCTCAGACGCTGCCTTCCAAGGCCTGGCGCTCGGCACCGCGGGTGACCTCAGGCCGCCACTGCAGCTCTCCGGGCCTCAGTTTCCTCATGCGAAGTGCAGGGCTGTGAAAGCCAATGTCTGTGTTGAAGACCCGCTGGGGACCGTGCATGCGTGCTGGGCCGAGTGCGAGGCACACAGTAGGGCCCTTAACGAAGACGAGCTTTATGGGAGCTTCCTATACGCTGCCGTCTTCAGGCTGCGCAGATGCCTTATGAGGTGAGTGCTGTCGTCACGCCCATTTTACAGACCAGGAGAGAGGCAGAGAAGAGGACGAGAGACTTCCCAATGTCACACGGCTGGCAGGGGCCATTAAGGGTTTGCACCCAGGCTGCCCTGGCCTGGAGTTTGCACTCTCAACCCCTCTGTGCTTCCAAGATCGGGACGTCTGAAAGGGAGATGGGGCTCCCTCCGTGGCTGAATGTAGGATGAGGGGCACTGAGCGATTATTCCGCACTGCCAGTGCGTCACAATCGCCCCAATATGGTCACTCTGTGTCTCTGTCACTGCTGTGGTAGACATAAGGTTGTCTCCTTTTGTCTGCAGCCTTTCTTCTGTATCGCACCTCAATATTCCTTTGGGGAACATTCTTCCCGCAATCTCTGCCCACGTGGTTTTGATGGAGTTGAATCCTTCATGCCTCAAGCTCTACGGATTGGCATATAACTCAGGCCTAGGATTTAGAGATGGACATGTGGGATCCAAGACAGTCTAGTGAGACTCAATCCTGGGGCTTCTTCTGGAAATATTAGAAAAATTCTATTTCTGTTAGAGTTACTGAGCTGGGCAAGGGTGAGCCTGGAGCTGCAGTCCACAGTGTGGGAAGAGCCTGCCCAAGCCAAGCTGGAGAGACACAGAGCTGATAGAGAAAGACGGAACCCTAATGGCATTGTGTGAGCTCCTGGATCAAGCCCTTCCTGAAATCCAAAGATCTACCCTTGAATTTTTTAGTTACGTAAGCTAAAATAACTCCTTTTGCCCTTAAACCATTATAAATTTATTTTTCTTTCACTTGCATCTAAAGTGGGATTAACTGGCATTGTGCTAAGTATTCCGTGTTTGTTATTTCACTTAATCCAGTGAGGTAGCTGGCACTGTGTTCATTATGTAGGTGAGGGAACTGGGGCTAAGGGAGGCTTATTATATTGGCTAAGGTGCCACAGCTAGTATGTGGTAGAGCTGGGAGGAGAGCCCAGGCATTTTGACTCTCGACTGTGCCTTGAACACTCTGCCTTATGATAGGAGGCTGATTGTACCCCCTGAATATTTCTTGCAATGTCTACTCCCTAGGTCTCATGCGAGTGCTCTCCCTGCCCTGCTCTCATCCCCGTTAATCCCTACTTCCTCAGAGAAGAAGCCTTTGCTGGCTGTAGTCTCACACTAAGCTCTGTTTCCTGGTAGACATTTTTATGGCATAATATAATTTTTCTTCTGAGCTCGACTGAACTTCAATAATTATTTGTTCCAAGTTTATCTCTTCTGCGGCATGGAAGTCTCGGGGGCAGAGATGACGTCGTCTGGCCATTGTTGCAGCCCCGACGCCTTGGCACCGTGCCTGGCCCGCGGTGGGCGCCGGGTAAATGTTTGCCGAGCGAATGAATCGTGTGATGTGTTCACTCCCACGGTGGCACCGGATCATCACACACCTGCTTGACTGCGGTCTTGTATCGTCCTGATACCGCAAAGTTCCTTCTTGCTCTGCTGTTCTGTGGGCTGCCTGTGATCTTGCGTGCTTGCTTCTCTTTGTGTACATGCGTGTGGTTTTCCTACTAGACAGTGAGAGTTCTCGGACGACAGAGGCAGTGGCTCTGGCCATCGTCCCTGAGTAGCGGTAACCGTGACAACAACGGCGATGCAAGTGATACACTAATAATGAGCACCTATGATCCGCCAGGCACAGTTCTAAGGCTTTGACATGCATTGCCTCGTTTAGTCCTTGCAACAGCTGTATTCCATGCACTGTTATGACCCATTATACTCAAGGGCAAACTGAGGCTCAGAGAGGTTATGTGGACTCATTTTGCTTCCCCCATTTGATCTGGGATTCTATGTCCTGCAGTCACAAGAGTCCTTGCTTTCCCGGTGACTTTAAGGGGGATGCCAGGCTCAGCTGGAAGGTGGCGAGGGCAGCAGAAAGGTAGGGCTCGGGGGAGCCATCGGGCTGACTCAACAGATGAAGGCCGGGCCATTCCCTGCTGAAAGGAGAAGAGTCCTCATGGTGAACCCTTAAAGCAGGGAGGAACTGCCAGGAGAAGGGACAGACTCAGGGCACGTGAGTGTGGGGAAGAGCTCAGGAGCTGGGGACGGGGTGCCAGGCACCAGGCTGGAGAACCTGGACTCCTATCCAGCCCCGGCGCTTCCCAGCTGTGTGATCTGGGGGGAGGCACTGCACCTCTCTGAGCCTGCTCTGCAGGGCTGATGCCAGGCTTGAGCTAACACCTGGAAGCTGCCTGGGAAGCGCCTGGCGTGGAGGAACAGGCACCGTGTGAGGCTGCAAGCCACATGCCAGGGCTGCTGTGAGTTCCTCGCCTGCATGAGTTCAGGGGACCCTCCGACAGACCCTGGAGGGTGGGCTCTGCGACAGACCCCTCCCAGAGGAGGAAGCTGAGCAGGGAAGGGCAGCCTCTTGCTCGAGGTCACTCAGGGTAAGAGGCCACTGGATCTGGGGCTGCGGTTCCAGGACCTTCCCGTGTCCGCTGTGGTCTTCTCAAGAAGGGTTTGAGCATGGCCCTCCGTGAGCAAAGGGCTGGCTGGCGAGTGGCCGCCCTGTGCCGCTGCCCTGCTGGAGTCCTCTGCTCTCACGACTTCACCGCGAGGGACGCATCCCTTCCTCCCCAGTGTGTCTCAGGGCGCAGCCGGCGCTTGTCAGCAAACCTGTACTGGCGCCCAGGCTGCTGCAACCTGGGTGCAGGGACGACGACGAGCCGCAGGGCCGCAGGTGGCGGGCAGCGGCCGAGGCCTGGCGCTGCGGACAGCGTCGGTCCGTGCAAGCGTAGAGCGCGAGGGGCCGGGAGGTGCTCGGAAGCAGGGACGTCGGGGCCAGTTTCTCAGGGGTCCTGACAGCTGTTCCCGGCGTCCAGGCCTGGCCCCGCGGCGAGGAGCCCGTGTGCCCCGGGGTGGCCTCTCTGGAGCAGCACCTCCGCAGTCCTCGCCCCGTCGACACACCACCTGTGCTATTCGCTTAGCATTTCTCTCTAATTTCACTCACTTGCAAAAATAAAACCCTTGACTGCATTTATTTAAAAAAGAAACCTCATATAGGTGCTTCAATGCAGAAAACCAGCGTCGCTTGCTACAAACAGGAGGCAACAATGCACATAAACGCAACGGAGGGTGACGCCGCTGCGGCGAGGCCTGCCGCCGCCCCAGTCCCAGGCTGGCCCTCTGGCCACCGACAGGAAGGGCGCTGAGATTGGAGGGGTGTGGAGGACACGCTGAGACTTTCTTGTGGACGCAACTGAAGTATCGAAAGAAAACTGGAAGACAGGAATAAGCCCCTCAGAACACGACTTGCTATTTTAAGCGGTATCTGCGGAACCACCTACAGTCACGGCGCTGCTGGCGCTTTGGAAAACACCGGTGGACACCGCAGCCCGCCCACCCGGCTTCCTCTGGGGCCAGTCTCACCTCCCGTCCCTCCTGTCTGTCCTTGGCCTCGGCTCTTGCAGAAGGACCAGGGAAGCAGAGGCCTCTCTGCTTGGTTGCCTGGGGCCCAAGCCCCCAGGTTGAAATTGCTTTTCTTACGGTGAGATAAAAAGGTATTTGTGTCTCTGTCCCTCAGTTTCACCATCCAGAAAGTGGGGACAGCAATTCCTATTTTCAGGGCTGTTCCGAAGGTTAAAGCGAGATGCTCCGTGTCGAGGGGACTCTGTGCCCTGCACATTTGGCAGGAAGCCCAGTCTTCCCTGCTGATCTGATCAAACTGAGAAACCGTTCTCGGCCACCTTTGCTCAGTTCCCTTCCTCTCCTGCAGGCTTTCTTGCCAGCTCGAGTGTGCTCAACAGCCACAGTGTCAAATCTTCTCTTCTCTGTCCCTCCGGGCTCAGATCACTTCTCTGAGCCTCAGTGTGCTCATTTGTAAATGGGAATAATAGCAGCCACCTCACCAAGTACGGGCAGGAAAATACTTTGTCACTGTTAAAGTCTGGTGCACACGTAAGAGCTTATTTCTGTTATCTGTGGCCCTCTGGGCCTGGGGCGTTATCACGGTGTTCCCGGGGCCAGACTGTCTACCCTCGGGGGAGATGATCTGAGTCTGAGCCCACACGAACAACTCCCCGATTTCATGCCAGGCTGTGCACCGAGGTTGCTGCCGTGGAGGGGAATGTTGTGGGCTCCAGCTGGGGCAGCTTCTGTTTTTAGCTGGAATCGCTGCTGCTCAGCCCCGTGTGGAAAAAGGAACACGGAGCAGAAATAGCCCGTCCCAGGGGCTGCCCAGGAGAAGGCTTATTTTGACTCGGGAAGCTGCGGAGGCCGTGGCAGCCTTGTCAAAACACATCTGCCTCTTCTCGAGCAGCCCACGGATCCCCAGACTCGCACCAGGACCGAAGCGTGGCTGCCAGACGCGCACATCTGGAGCCCGGCCCTGGCTTTGATTCCAACAATCACCACCTCCCAGGCCCTGGAGAGCAAAGATCAGAGCTCCTACGCCGGTGGCACCTTGGTGACGAGGCTCATGCATCCCTGTGGCTCCCCTGGCTGGCACAGGGCCCGGCAGGGCCTGGCGTGTGAGTAAGGGGCGTCCATAGCCATTCCCCTGTGGACCCTGCAGAGGAGGCGGTAGTGGGGTTATTATGCCCATTTCACAGGTGGGAAAGCTGAGGCCCAGACCACGACTCGATTTCTCGTGATGGTATCTCCCTCCAGCCACGAGTTTGCTCTTCTCCGAGCCCTCCTCGGAGCAGCCTGTGGACGCCCTTTCTTCTCTTGTGACTGTTCACGGCACCTCCCCGAGCAGAGCCGGTCCCCGCCTCATTAGGCCCTTGTGCAGGCTTCATAGTGGCCCTTATCCCCACGCCCGGCGCCTGGGAACACCTGCTGTGCTCTACGAAGGCAGCGCCAGCCCGTGCCTGGCCAGGCCGGCCCGACTCGTGTTCGCCGCGGGAACGAGGGACCGGCACCGGTGCGTTGCGGTAAGGGGCTCCCTGGCTCAAACCAAGGGGAGCTGGCACCTCCAGGGAGGCCAGGAAACGAGCTATGACCCCTTCCGAGGTAGCGCCGCCTGCCCACAGGCCCTTCACCTGCGTCTTCCCCCAGAACTGCCATGGGCAGAGGCTCTGCCCCCTCCCCGGGTGCTCACGCTCAAACCCTGCTCTGCTTGGGTGTCAGGTCCTCACTGCTTGCCCCTGCGGTCTCTGGTCCCTCCTCCCTCTCCTGGTCTCCTCTCTGTCCTCTGGCTCCTCAGGCCTCGCCACCCCTGTGCGCCCTGGCCACGCCTCTGCCCCTCCGTCCCTCACCTGGGCCGACCGACGCATCCTCCCTCCGCGAGCGCGCAGCCCTGCCCTGCTCAGAACGGTCGGCAACTCACCCGTTTCTGCGGCGGCACTTTTCGAAGCGGATTGTGCAGGTATTACCAGGTGTTTTGTGAAGGAGGGGGCCCGTGGTCACACTGAGGATTGCTGAGCTATTCAGACTCCCCTCCCGCAGGACTTCTCAGGGCCTTTAGTGTGCTACGTGGATGGTGATGTTCAGAGAGGCGAGGACACATGTGGCATTTCCGGAGCTCCTTCGATCGTGCGTTTGGTGTGGGTCATCGGGGAGGGGCGTTCTGAGGAAATGCTGGTGTGCTGGGGTGAGCCTGGACCTCTTGCCGTGGTGGTTAAGCTCCTTCCCAGCTGCTGCCCTGCGCGGGCCCCTGACACCAAGAAAGCTCCAGCCACACTGAACCTCTGGCGGTTTCCGGCGCGGCTTCCCTGTCTCCGCCTCCCGCCCGCGAGTCCTCCCGCCGGACTCACTCTTCCCATACGTCCAAACCCGCCTTTCCTTCGGGCCCAAACGCCACCCCTGGCTCACCTCCTGCCTCGGAACTGTCCCAAATGACGCAAGGGGACGGCAGCTCGGGAGACCTCTTGCCCCTGGGCCCCAGATCTGGCTGATGCTAGATCATTCTGCGCGTAATGCTGTTACAGGGAAATCTGTGGATCCACTCCAGTTTGCTTAAAAAAAAAAATCACTTGCAACCTTCAGCGTTTTAATCAGCATCAGTGGCAGGTCCCTCACTCAGGCCGTGTCATCCCACGTCTCTCGCAGCGGTGGTGACCCGCCGCAGGGACATCTGTGTACATGGCCCCTTTGGGGCACAGGAAGCCCTATTCATCGGCAAACAGATGGCACACAAAGCCACACTTCTCACGCTCAGAGTCACACCATTGTTTCCCCAAATGACAATTGCATTAATATTCCTGGAGGGGCTGACGTTTGCTGAGAGCCCGCCCAGTGCTTCATACGTGTCATGTGACCTGGAACAGGGCCAGGAGGGAGCGCCCAGGCGGAGACGGAGCCGGGGAAGGGTCGAGGGACCTGCTCGGGCTCAAACAGCTGGGAAGCGGCAACACCAAGATGTGGACCCCGGTGAGCCCAGCTCCGACCTGGCTTCTCCCCTTAGGGCCCCAGCCGAGACCCGGGGCAGCGGCTTCTTTCCCCGATGCGGCTTCCCCCCCCCTCCCCCCCCCCCCCCCCCCCCCGGCAAGGGCAGCCCTCTGTCCCGTGCAGGCACCCCCGTCGTGCCCAGGGAGGGTCCCTGCCCGGTGCTCTCTCCCTGCCGGGCTGGGAGCCCCTCAAGGTCGAGCGTTATCTGTCTTTGCACTGCCAACAACCAGCACGCGCCAGGCTGTGTGGCCCGGCTGAGGGATCAATGCTTCTCGCCTGCAGAGGATTCCAGGCTTTTGCGGAGCGTCCCAGGAAGACGTGCGCTGTTCTGAGACTCACCGCCGCGCGTCCCTACGAACCAGCAGGTCTGGCCGTGTCCCCTCACTCGGGGGTAGCTGGGCCACCAGACGTCACCACAGCCGCCGG
Source organism: Cheirogaleus major (assembly GCA_963574435.1). Classification (NCBI taxonomy): domain Eukaryota; kingdom Metazoa; phylum Chordata; class Mammalia; order Primates; family Cheirogaleidae; genus Cheirogaleus; species Cheirogaleus major. The sequence continues at coordinate 7,355 of CAUYPO010072369.1, forward strand.
CTGGTGACAACGGACAGGTCAGCACCACCCAGACAAGCAAACTGACCGGTTCTCCGTCTACACCTGCTGAAACGGGACGTCGCTCCCGCATGGGCGGTAGCACCGGCAGGCGGAGGAATCCTGAGGGAACGTGAATTAGATCGTGGCGTGCCTCTGTTTTAAAGTCTCAGTTAGTTTAGGAGATCACCACCCAGACAGAAAGCACCCAAAGCCCCTCCCTGAGTCCCTCTGCCCGCTGCCCTCCCTCCCCCCGGCTCCCTGCCAAGCGTGTCCCTGCCTCAGGACCTTTGCACCTGCTCCCCCTCTGCCTAGAACACTCTTCCCACGTCTTTGCTGGCTGGCTCCTTCTTGGTATTCACACTCCGGCTCCAACATCCCTTCCCCAGAGCAGCCTTCTCAGATCACTATATTTAAAGCAGGGTGTCGCTTCCTATCACACTCCTCTGTGCAATGGCTTTTGCGGCACTCGGCACTGTCTGAAATTATTTTATCTTTATTTGTTTGCATGTTTGTTATTTGTCTCCCCAGCTGGAACAAACTCTCCTGGCAGGGAGGAGCCTCATCCATGCCCGAAACACCCACCGCGGCTCGACCCTCCCGTGTTCCTCCCCGCAGGCCTCCCTCCCGCCCTCCCCTCGGTCTTGAGGGAACTGCTGCCTCTCCCGAAGACGCCTTTCCTGTCTTGCCTCCGTGCCGCACCAGCTTGTGCCTCGTCCCGGGGCACCTCTGCCTCCTCTTGTCACCTGGCTGCCATGCGGACCTCCGCGAGACCCAGCTCAGTATGGCCCGGTCCAGGGACACTTCCGGACCCCATGGGATCTATGGGCCCCTCTGCAGCCTTCTGTCCACCCCTTCTTGAGCCCCTCATCGTGCCTGGGCCTTCGCACATGTTGGGGGCACTCCCTCCTCTCCCCTGCCAGCCCCTGTGCCCGGCCGCCCCGCCCCATGCGCGGGTCTCCCTGTAGGTACGGTGGGCTCTGGGGAGACTTCTGGGACTTGCCCAGCCGGACGAGGCGCCTCTCCTGTGACCTGCACTGTCCCTTTCCTGCCAGGTTGTTTGAGGCAGGTCTGTGTCCGAACGTCCCTTTGGCCCCAGGACCACAGCTAGGGTTAGGCACAAGGCAAGCATCAAAGACGGTTTGTTGAATGAATAGCAGTGATCATTAATCCTGCGAGGCAGCTGCCAGGCGGGGGACTTGGAACAGTAATGTCAGCATCAGTGGCCAGAGGCTCCCTGGCGGCGGCAGAGAAGGCTTGAGCCTCACGCAGGGCACAGGGGCTGGAGAAGAGGGGCTGGGGGTCCCCCGGCTGCACCTGCTGGCGCCTCCTTCTCCGTGGGGCTGCCCGGGGTTGCCCGGCTAGCAGGGCCTGGGGCAGCCAGGGCGAACTCTGTCGCGGCTGGACCAAGGACTGGGGCCTGTCTGGGATCTGGCAAGTTCTGCAGCCCCGGCTCACGCCCCTCCCCAGGGCAGAACAAGACTTCCGTGCTCTCTAATCCTGCGCTGGGCTGCGGGGAGGGTGGAAGGATGCTCGTGGGAGGCTCAGACAGGTTTCCAGGGACTGGCTCTTCTTCTTCTATGACTCTGGCTTGGGGGGGTCTGGGCATGGTGTCCCACACACCTGGCTCTAACCCGGAGAAGGCTTGCGGCACGCAGAGGAGGGGCTGGTCTGAGTTGCCCTGGAGGAGGTGACGGCCTGGGGCGTGGGCACAGCCTGGCTTGGGCGTGAGGAGGCCTCGGGCCCAGCCCCTGCTGCTCAGACTGCCTGGGACCCTGGAGGCTCCAGAGTGCCTTGTTCGCAAGCGCTGCAGGCGCCCCTCACACTCCTCCACACACTCCTCCCGCTCAGCCCGCCCTGCCGTGCCAGAAGATTCTTCCCAAAATACTCCTCACAGCACATCGTTCTCCTGCTCAGAAACTTCCTGCAGTGGCCTCATGTTGCCTGGGACGAGCCCCCAAGCCCTCCCCGGCCCCCCGCCTCTGTCTGCATCCTCAGAGACCATTCTGGAATCTTCCCTTTGTCTCCGTGGTGCCCTCACCTCCCCGACTCCCCTCGGTAACACCCGAATATAAGGGGCGTGTGCCTGTTTATATGTGAGGACGCCCAGGCTCAGAGAGGTTGATTGGCTTGTCCAAGGCTGCCCAGCTGGGTCTAACTGCCCCTGGGGACCTCTGGGGCCCCCACGCTCGGCCAGGCCTGCAGGGTGGAGTTGGCCTTGCTGCTCTGAGGACCTGCGGGGACTTGGCATCAGAGCGACCTTTGAGACCGAGAAGACAGAGGCCTGACTTGTAGGCCTGGTGCCCTGGCACCAAGGGGGGCTGAGGCAGCCAAGGCTCCTGGGACACTTGGGGAAGAGAAGCCCAGGCCCAGCTCGGCCACCTGTTCGTTGTGAGGCCTCAGGCAAGTCTCTTTGCCCCTCTGAGCCTGGGAGTGTCGTCATGAATTTGCTGTGATGAAGGTATACAGTAGGTGTTCAATAAATGCCCAGCATCTCAAAAAAATCTTTTTTTCTCTTTCAAGATGGAAGATTCCTCAGAGATCAATAGGTCCACCCTCTTTCCATTTTGCAGATGAGGAAGTTGAGCTTCAGGGGCGGGAAGTGACGGGACCAAGGTCACATGGCCCGAGGAGGCGGGGAGGGCTGGATCCTGGGCTCCGGCTGTTCTACCAGCCATCCTGCCCTTGTGCCTCTGCGGGGCTGGCTGGGCAGGTGCCCGTGACCCCCGGATCCCCCAGGGCATGGAGCTCGGATGTGTCGTGCTTGTCCTGTGGAGTCACAGGTGGGGCTCTGGGCGCACAACCCCCACCCCTGGGCAGACCTGGCCCGGCACTGGGGTGGGGGAGGTGTGTTTGCACCCTCAGAAGCGGGGAGCTTCTGGCCTTTCTGGGAGGTCCCACCTCTGTGCGTGAGCCCCCGCGCCCCACTGCCAACGGGGGGCTGAAAGGCAGCCTGTGGCTCCTGCCCTCTGCCCTCCTGTGGCCTCTGGCCAGTGGCTGCTAATCCCTGCGGGCAGGGCCTTCTGTCTGCAAGACTCTCCCACACAGCGCTGCATGGAAACCCCAACCCTCCTCTGTGTGATCCTTACCCTTGTCCCGCTGAGGAGGGGTGCCGGAGGTCAGGGGCATTTCGGGGGTGCACACGGGTCTTCTGTTTTCAGATCTGCCGCACACACAAGACCCCAAAGGAGGAGGCGGAGAAACCGAACTGTGTGGGGAGGGAGGGGTCCACACTGCTCGAGAACCTGCTGCGTGGGAACCCGCCTGTGGCCAGCCCCCGAACACGCTGGTGTGTCCCGCGCCGTGGATTTCCCCCAGTGGGAGAAGCCCCGGTGAGAGCAGCATCTGCCTGAGTCTGAGGGTCGTGCTTGGCTCACGTGGGGGGTGACCCTGGGCCAGTCCCCTCGCTGGTGAGGAGTGACCTGCTCCCCCACCCTCACCCGCCTAAGACTCCCTTAGCCCTTTAGGTGACCGTGGGGACTGGGGTTAGTTTGCTCAGGAGCCCCTCACAGCGGAAACCTGAGCGCCGTCATTCACAAAGACACAAGCAGGAAGGGTGGCACACCTCCTCAGCAGGACAAGGGTAAGGATCACACAGAGGAGGGCTGGGGTTTCTGTGCAGCGCTGTGTGGGAGAGTCTTGCAGACGGAAGGCCCTGCCCGCAGGGATTAGCAGCCACCGGCCAGAGACCATGGGAGGGCAGAGGGCAGGAGCCACAGGCTGCCTTTCAGCCCTCTGTTGGCAGTGGGGTGCAGGGGCTCACGCACAGAGATGGGACCTCCCAGAAAGGCCAGAAGCTCCCCACTTCTGAGGGTGCAGGCTGTGAGTGTGTCCTGGTGTGGGGGTGTGTGCACACGTGTGAACATGCACGGCACTGTGATCGTGTGACGTGGGCAGAGCTGCACGTGTGTGCGTGTCTGGGCGAGGGTATGTCGATGTGCATGACACAGCATGCGGGAGACATTGCACAGAGAGTGTGCGTGTGTGCGTATCTGGGTGTATGTAGCTGTGCATGACTCTGCATGCGTGTGACATTGCACAGTGAGTGTGCGTGTGTGCGTGTCTGGGTGTGTGTATGTAGCTGTGCATGACTGAGTGCATGCGTGTGTGACATTGCACAGTGAGTGTGCGTGTGTGCGTGTCTGGGTGTATGTAGCTGTGCATGACTCTGCATGCGTGTGTGACACTGCATAGCACAGTGAGCACAGGAATGTGTGTGTACGAGAGAGACCACAGTGTGTGCTCCTTGGGGGCCACTGTTGACAGTTCAGGGCTTTCTGGCTTCTGCTCTGAGGTGCCATCAGGAGGTGAGGGACACAGGGCATCACAGCAATGCATCCCAACTTTGTGTACTCTCCCAAAGCTCGTGGGAATGGCAGAGGTGGCGAGAGAGGCTTGGAGGAGGGTGCGAGCTGAGCCAGTGTGGTGTCTGGCTAGCCAAGCCCGTCGGGCTGTCTTGGAGACCGGCAGGGGGACCCTGGGTGGCTGCTGCTGTCTGCACAGCGACCGGCCCTCCCCGGCCAGCTCACTGGTCTTGCCCGCCCCCCATCCTCGGGAAGGCCTGCCTTAATCCTAGCCCAGCCTGTGGGCAATTAGCAGATTGGAGCTAGGACCCCTGATTCTAGATAAATGTTACAAGAAAAATAGGATTCCACCACTTGGAAGAATCTTTGAGGTATATCATGGTTTAAAAAAATACATTTATACAATTATTTCCTAAGGATCATAAGTTGTAATTATCTTGCTTGTTTGTTTTCTTGCTATTATCTGTCTCTTTGACTAGACTGCGAGCCACAAGGGAGCAGGGACCTTGTCTGTCTGTGCCATGTGGCTTCCCCGTGCCTGGCCCAGTGGCCCAGTAACGTTGGTGAGTGACCGACCAGACCAATGGGGAGCATCAGTCCCATTTTGCAGACAAGAAACCGAGGCTCAGAGAGGTTGGGGGCCGCCCATGACCAAGCAGCTCGTTGACAGCCAAGTCACAATTTGGACCCAGCTCCCGGCTTTCTTGCTAGCCGTGGAGCAACAAAGAACTGAATGGATGTGCCTGCCCCGCGCCTAGCTGGCCGAGCAGAACTGGACGCCGCCCAGGCTCTGGCGAAGGTCTTGCCCAGTCCACCTTCGGGGCCTTCTGGGCCAGCTCCTTTCAGTCTGAAAGCCACTAGAATGGGGACACAAAGGGAGGTTTCTCTGGGGCCTGGGGAGAATTAATCAGCAATTAGTGTGCAGAACACTTTCCAGACAAACGTTAAGTGTTATTAGTATTTAAATTTAGTTTCGTCTTCCCCTGCCTCCCGACAAAAGGGAGCAGATGGCCCTGGCTGCAGGGGTGTGTGTGTGTGGGGGAAGGGCCCACTCAGCACCAAGCAGGAAGTTGTCAAGGCTCAGGTTTCTAATCAACCCTCGGCCTGGGGTGGGCGGCCTGTGGGGTGGGGGGCCTTCGAGGCTGAGTGAGGGTCCCGGGAAGGCAGGGCTGGGGCGGATGGGCGCTGAATGCCCCTTCCCAGTCACATGACCTTGTCCTGGTCGCAGCTCCTCTCAGACCCTCAGGTGGATGGGCCGCCGATGGGACCACACATGAGGAAGCGTTGCCCTGGCAACCAGTGAACCTCGGCTCCTTCCTCCCCACCTCCTCCAGGATGCCCGCCTCTGGTTCTGGTTTCCTCTCAAGAGGTTTTGCTGAGAATCAGAAGCGCCCCGGGACATGGAATCTTGCAGATCTGGACACAGCTTGGGCCCCACCACTTGTGTGTCTCCACTCTGGACCTCAATGTTCCTCATCTGTAAAATGGGCGTGACGTTGGCATCTGCTCTGCCTGCCTTGCCGGGCAAGGATCTGCGCAGCTTTGCACAGAACGAAATGATCGCTGCTCCGGTTTCCCGCCTGTTCTCTGCCCCAGAGCCTCTGTCTTTCGGGGCGTGGAGCGGGGTAGTGGGACGTGGAATGCTTGCACATAATCCACCCTGGCTGAACCCCAATGCTGGGCTCCCCCGGAAAGAGGCCATCTCTTTCCAGATGACTGGCAGCTGGTTGAACTGATGGCAACATCTTGCCACCCCAGGGGAGAACCTGCCCGAGACAACGGGACAGTTGGAGGAGAGCAAGCAGAGACGGAGAGAGCCAGCTCCCGGTGACGCCACCAGGACCCTGGTCCCAGCTGTGCCGGACTGTCAGTCTCAGTAGCATGAACCGGCACTTTTCCTTTTTATTTATTTAAGTTAGTTTGAGCTTTTAAAAATCACTTGCAACTGAGCCTTTTCTTACTAACTCACCTAAATAAATAATTTGATTCTAGAAAACCTTTGGTTTCAACAATGGGGATAGTTCAGATTAGCTCAGATGAGAGCATCTGGGAATGCCTGGATTCAATTTGCTCATATCTTGTGAAAAATGTTGTGTTTCTGTGCATGAGGAATACGAGGTTTTCTTGGAGCGCCTTTGCCTGGTTTTGGTATCAAGCTCAGATTGGCCTCTTAAAGTGAGTTGGGAAGGTTCCCTCCAATTTCCTAAAATATTTTGTGTAGAATTGGTATTATTTCTTCCGTAAATTTTTGGTTTCCCCGTGAAGCTTGATTCATATTTTTGATGCTATAAGTTCCTAAAAAAAAAAAAAAAAAAAAAAAAAAAGACTCTGTTTTGCTGCCGATTCCCGTCCTAAGCATTGATCCAACTATTTCCCGACATTCTGTTTCCCAGTCTTCTCCCTGGATTCCTGCTGTGGGCTGCTCCAGGCTCCGGTAACTGTAATGGGATCTAAATTTATGTTATGGTTTTGTCGTTTTTACTTAAAAAAAAAATCAACAAAGTGTTTGCAATCTGTTTAAAAGAAATCAACAGAATACGATGAACTTTGACCTTATCTCCACGCCATGCCTTGCTTTCCGCCGAGGCCCGGCTCTCCCTACTTGCGACTTGCGGGGCACACTGAGCCCCTCCATCCTGCCTCCTGGCTTTGCCCAGGCTGCTGTGTCTCCCGCCCCCGCCCTGGCTTGCTCCACTGGGAGTCACTTCCGCAAAACTTTTCTGCATGCCCCACGTTGGCCTAGGTGACTCCAAAGGCTCCCCCACACCTGCGTTTGCTCCTACCCAGGCGTGACTCACGTTATGTTGAAATTGCCTACGTCTGACTCTTTCCCAGACTGCAAACGCCGTAAGAGCAGACCCTGCCTCTACTCAGCTCATTGCTAGAATCCAGCTCCGAGCTCGGAGCCCGGCGCGGAGTCCCTGGTGGATGCTTGCTGAGTGGATGGACACCCACTGTTCCTCACGAGCACGGTCACAGCAGCACCGCCCACCTAGGTGTGGACAATCTCTGAGCGGGTTTCACATGCACGGGCTCATGTGAATCTTCACAGGCATTCTGTGTAGTTGGTGCCATCACCCCACTTTCTATCTGTGGACACCGAGGCTCAGAGAGACACAGTGACCTGCCAAGCTACGTGAATGGCAGGGCTGGCCTCCAAAAGCAGGTCTTCCTGACTCCAAACCTGGGGATTGCCCCTGCATCCCAGTTACACGCCAAGATGCTGCTGGTTTGGGAAATGTTTTAGGATTTACCCTTGGGTGAAACCCTGCACTGAAACAGCAGCCAGAGAGGGTGCTCTGGGGAGGAGTGCTGAGCTGGGGCTGGAGCCCAGTGTGGGTGCCCAGTGCCCTGCAGAAGCCTGGGCTTCCAGGGTAGACAGGTCCCCAGCTCACCAGGAAAGGGGACATGGGGCAGGAAAACCAGGGGGCACAGCAGAAGGAGGGTAGCAGCCCAGCCCGGATCTGGGCAGGGTTTCCCGAGGGACCTGGCTATGGCAAGAAGGCGTGGAGAGAGTCACTGCACCGTCTGGGGACTGGCTGACTTTGGCTATAGGATCCGTTTTCCTCTCTCTAGCCTCCCATCCCCATTCCAGATCCTCACTGCCAAACTTTTCCAACTCACACCTGTCCAATGGATGTGTCAAACCTGGGCTTTTAAAAAAGCATCATGGGCTTTGACCTGTTGCCTACTGTTCCTTCCAATTTCTATCTGCCTGGCTAACTTTAACTCAACCCAGAGCTTAGCTGAGATGTCTCCTCCTCCAGGAAGCCTTTCTGGATTCTCCTTGTTGGAGAGGAGTCCCTCACGTGCCCCTACACTAACTCCTCATGCTTTCTTGTGTCACAGACTTGAGCACCGAGGGCCCACTGTGTTCACGTTGCTCGACTCCCAGTTCTCCGAGGTCAGAGGCTGTGCTTTCTTCATCTCCACAACCCAGCAGCTGGCCCTTCTCATCTGTAAAATGGGGAGGAAATTCCTAACCACAAGGTGCATTATGAAGCCTCAGTGGTAAAAGACCTTTCAAAAACCCTCAAAACTTTATAGCTGCCATGCAGTGCATGCTGATGTTGAAGAGGCAAGCCGAGTGCTAAGGGCTTCACGTGGTGGCCTGGTTGCATCTTCTCTGTGCACACTCCCTTCTTTTGGTCTGAGCAGCAAAGAGCTCCATGCTTTCCCGGAAGGCACGGAAGACTGAAGAACCCAGTCACGCCCCCTGAGTTCCCACCCTCCCCCACTCTGACCTCAGACCTGGACCCACACTGCTTCCTCAGAGGAGGGGGTTTGATCCCACTTTCTTTGAGCCCAAGGTTAGATGCCCTCCCTCCCGCTGTGGGTCCCCCAGATTGGCCGGCATTTCCAAAAGTATCATAACTGAGAGCTCAGGGGGCCCCAGGAAGGCGGCAGTTACAGGCTAAAGAACAACAAAAACAGCAGTTTCCTAAGTCCGTGCTTTTGGTCCTAAAGGCAGTCAATCCCGCCTGGCAGAAAGAACCTAGACTCTGAACACAGACCTGGTTCGACTCTCAGGCTTGTGCACAACCGAAAGTAAGTCAGCTCGCCTCTCTGAGCCATCACAACTTAACTTCTGTGTTGCTGGAAGGACATGTGTCCAGCACGACAAGCCGCTCGGTGAGCGACCATGGTCTTCTCTGTCCCTCACTGCACTGAGCACAAGACCAAGCACTTAGCAGGGGAGGAGCTGCTGCTGGTTGACTATTAATTACTTTCATCTCTCGCCTTCAGACGCTGAGACTATGCTCGAAATCACATCTGTATCTCCTGTACCACTCTCAGGGCCAAGAACCTTTTTGGTGCCCAGAATGTATTTGCTGAAGGAATTAATAAATCCCAGATGGGCCGGGCGCAGTGGCTCACGCCTGTAATCCCAGCACTCTGGGAGGCCGAGGCGAGTGGATCGTTCAAGGTCAGGAGTTCGAAACCAGCCTGAGCAAAAGCGAGACCCCATCTCTACTAAAAATAGAAAGAAATTAATTGGACAACTAAAAATATATATATAGAAAAATTAGCCGGGCATGGTGGCGCATGCTTGTAGTCCCAGCTACTCGGGAGGCTGAGGCAGGAGAATCTCCTGAGCCCAGGAGTTTGAGGTTGCTGTGAGCTAGGCTGACGCCACGGCACTCTAGCCAGGGCAACAGAGTGAGACTCTGTCTCAATAAATAAATAAATAAATCCCAGATGGTGGGAATAACAGGATCACCGACAAGAAACACAGAGGGCAGGCCAAGCAGAGTCTTAGAGTAGACCAGGGAGGAGCTGGATCTCTCTGGAGCAACGTATCAGGATAAGTTGGTTTTGCAGAAGTTGCGCGGCCAGCTTGGAATGCCCTTTCTCTTTCCATGTCTGACCTGCCTATATGTCTCTAAAATCCCGACTCTAATGTTACCTCCTCACTAGCTCTGTTGGACCCCCTGGGCATAATCAGTTGCCCCTGCCTCTGTGTGATGCTTTGGGATTCTGTTCATGCCTCCATCAGGCACCTTTAACCCCATGTCATAGTTTTTGGCTTACCTATCTGACCTCCTGCCTGACCCTGGGTTTCCTGTGGGCAGGGACCATCTCTGGCCTCTTTTGGGAGCTCCGTGGGCCCAGGGCTGGGCGGTTGGTAGGCTGAGTTTGTGCTCTTCCCTACATTGAAGCATTGTTGAACTAGTCAATGTTCTGCTCGGAGCCCACGGCAGACTCACTGTGTCTGGACACCTGGCCCCTCCCAGCAGCCAGGAGACAGGCCCCCTTGGTCCTCACCTACACGGAGGCAGGGAGGGGAAAGCTGTTGACCTTGGAAATGGAGCTTGGAAAGGATGACTGCACAGACAGGCTTTGGGAGCCAAGAAGCAGATCTGGGTTCTAGTCCTCTCTGCAGCCGGCTGACCCTGGGCAAATCCCCTCCCCTCTCTGAGCTCCGACCTCTCCTTCTGCGACTTGAGCAGCGGGGACAGAGCTTGAGAAGGCAAATGCTCCTCCTACGGCTAAAATTCTATCCATCTCTTTTCTGAGTTCCTTGAGACTGACAGACACACATGAACATTAACGTGCACGCACCTACACACATGCACACAGGAACAAACAGATTCAGACACACACACACACAGGGACATCCACAGCGATGTACTGGCTCTTAGGGACACAGAGACACACACGTGCCTCAAAATCACACACTCTCCCGGCTATGCACACAATCTCACTGTCACCCGCAATGAGAGCACACACACACACACACACACTCTCTTTGGGGATCTAAGGCCCCTGGCAGCGGGCAGAGGCGAGAGGGGCATTTGGAGCAGAGAGACCCACCCCGTGCCCCGTCCCCTCTTTCCCAGACCTGGGTTTCCTGGCTGAGCCGTGAGCTGGGTGGGCGCTGCCCTCCGCCCGCGGGGGTGAGGGTCGGGATGGGGACTCAGCTCCCAGGTCACTGCCTGTGGGTGCTGCTTTCAAAAATAGTTCCTGCTGTTTCCAGGAAAGCTCCGGGGAATAAGGACTCCAGGGATTGGATTTCGCTTGTCCCTTGCCTGCCTGGGAAGCTAAGTGCAAGGGTCCCTGGAAGACACCACCAGAGTCTTTCTAGTGCCTCGTGGCCTGCGGCAAAGAGGAAGAGGCTGAGGGTGGCTGGATAGCTGGAGGTGGGGTGTTTCACCCCAAAACCTCCCGCTCCTAGAGGAAGGCTGCCTCGCTCGGCTCTCCCGTGGGGCGCCACCGTCTACTGGGGGGTGGGGAGGGAAGCACAGTGTGATGGTTTATACCTGGGCTCTGCTGCTCCCTGGCTGTGTGACCTTGGGCAAGTTGCTTCATGTCTCTGAGCCCTAGTGATTTCAGCTGAAAAATGGGGCTGGTCATCTCTCCTCCTCTCAAGAGTTGTGAAAATTAAGCCACAGAAGGTAGGTCCAATCATCTCTCGGCCACTTGTCCATGCCCACTTGCTGTGGGGACCGGGCTGGTGCGGACTGGAGTGCTCTGCAGTGGCAGTCTCTGCCTTCTTGTTCCACTTCCCCGGCCTCCTCTGCCCACGTGGCCCCTCGTGTGCCCTGCCAGCTCTCGCTGCCTCTCTCCTGGGCAGCCAGGCCCCACCTGGTTCTGTCTCCAGAACCCCAGAGCACAGAGGGACGTGCAGGCCCATCGGCGGGAGAGAGGGATCACCTGGCAGTACCTGGGACTGGCTTCCACGAGCAGCAGAAGGCATGGCAGCTCTGGCGGCCCAGACGCGGGGCCTCAGTGAGGCCCTGGGGAGGAGGAGCCGGCAGCTGGGGGTCTGTCCCTGTGCAGCCCACGGCCAAGGGCCCAGGCTGGGTCTCCACGCAAGTCCTGGGTAGGCTCCACCAGAGGGTTACGGGTGTGCTCCTCATCTCTGGCTTTGCGCCTTCCTAACCGCCTGGTCTTGTCCACACTGCAGGGTCACAGCAGGACAGATGAGTGGTGGCCGATGCTTTGTCAGCCTACGTGTGGCCAGAAGGCTGCCTCCCCGCCCCAGGTGGAGATGTGGGGGTGAGGAGACTAAGAATGATGGAATCCTAGCAGGTCAGTGCTGGACGGACCAAGTCCTCATTTTATATCTAGGGAAACGGAGGCTCAGAGAGGGCAAGTGGCTTCCCCAAAAGACCCAGCAGGGTTCAGAGGGCAGGTGGGGCTCTGGGCCCATCTAATCCCCTCTGTCCTTTGGCAAACAGTGACAGAGGGAATTGGGGGCCAGATGTGGCTCTGGCTGACTTTCTTGGCAAAGGGGCGCTTCCTAGAGAGGGTTGGTGCCTCCTTCCGGAAGGTGAGCGTCTGTGCCGCTGCAGAGAGGAATCGTGGTCGGCAGGAGGGCCTGGCCCGGCCCTGCGCCCTCTTTGCTACTGATTTTCCAGCTGGCCTTACACAGCTGTTAGCCTTGGTCTTCCTCAGCCGCCTCCCCACAAGTTGGGGTGTTAATACCTCCCTTGCAGGGCTGCTGTAAAAGTTACTTGAGAAGCCTTGAGGCCGCGTACGGAGAGAACTGGGGAGACTGATTCGCCGCCCAGCTCCAAGGGGTCGGGTCTGCATCTGCCTCTGTGGCTGCCCTTTGCCCGACCTGGTGGGAGGGCCCCTCCCAGCATCGTCTGTCTGCGGGTCCAGGGCTAGTCGCGGGGACAGGGAGATGCCGGGCTGTGTCGGCAGGGAGGGGTGTCCTGTCCTGGTGGCTGGTTTCCTCCCCCGGACCTCACTTCTCCACCTGCCACGTGGCGGAGGCGTCTCTGAATCACAGCCTCTCTAGGAACAGAAGGTGCAGACGGAAGCCGCTTCACACCTGCGGGCTCGGCGGGCTGGTGTGCTCAGGCCCCCGAGCCCCGAAACACGCAGGGGCAGAAACCGCCTGAGTGTGCAGAGGCAGGTGCGAGCGGCTGGCATGAGCGAGGCAAAGTCTTCAGAAGAGGAAGAAGCCACAGGTATTATCTAGGTCACCAAGGCTCAGAGAGAGACATGGCCTCACCCAAGGCCACACAGCAATACGGTGACTGAGCCAGAACTGCAACCCAGGGTTCAGGAACCTTCTGGTTGGAAGAAGCTCAGGTCATTTGGTCCAACTTCTCACTCAAGCATCTCTACTTACACACCTCCAGGAACGAGGAGCTCACTTGCTTATGCGGCAGTCTGTTCATTGGTGACAACTCTTGTCCCTAGACATCTCTCTTTCATATCAAGCTAAACATCTGTTTCCAACCATGACAACTACCCTCAGGACAACATGCGCTGCTTCCACACACAGGAACCTGGCAATAGCGACCACAAGCCCCGAGTCTTCTTTTGTTCAGACTATAATTCTGTGGCTCCCTGTTCTAACAGAACGGCTTCCAGACCCCCATCCTCTTAGTGAAGGGCCCCCCACACCTTCTCCAGATTTCCGGAGAATAAACCGTGAAACTCCCCCGCCCCTGCCCCCAGAGGCTGCCTCAATGAGGATGTTCAATCAATGTAATAACAATTAGGTATTTTTACCAGTGAAGACAAAATTGACTCATAAGTAAATGGGGAATTTTTAAAGGCATTTTCAATTCATGATTTTCATGGGAGGCAGTTAATCTGAAAGCAAATAAAAGCATCCAAGTGCCAGAGAAAATATGCAGTGAAATGTATTTTTTTTTTTTGGAGGGTAAGTCTGACTCTACTAAATAATCAGAGAATTACAGTGAAAATAGACTCCACTGAGCGCGGCGTCCTCAGGGGCAGAGTCTGGGTCTTCCCATCACCCACCACAGCCGGCGCTGGCCAGGCACACAGGGAGGTGAGTGAGTGTGTGGATGGCTGCGGTCGGTTGTTATTCTGAATGTGCAAAAGGTCAAGCGCATCTCTGCTCATCCATCTCCTGGACGTTAGAGGTGCTGGGGAGGCTACGTGTAAGGTCACCACAGGGTGACAAGGCTGGAAGGCGCGGCGGCCGGGTGGCACAGCCCCAGGCTGCCGCAGACAGTCAAGATCACAGCCGGTGGTTTTGCATTCCAAGCACTATTTCCCTTTCTTTCCCCCATTTCCTTTGGGGGACCTTCCCTCCCCCAGGCTCTTTCCCCTGTGGTTTAGGTGGGGCTGAGGCCCCAGCGCAAGGCACATGACTAGGGTTTGGCCAATCAGTGAAGTCCATCCTCTGGCTGCACTGATTGGTTTAGAGAAGGGCATGTGACCCAAGAGACACCAATCAGACTCAGTTCTGGAACTTTTGCTGGAGCCGTTGGGAAGCCTCTTTCTGTGGGAGGTCGCCAAGCTGGTAGGATGTAAGTCCGGAACTGCAGGGGCCGCCTCGTGAAGACAGCTGGCCCGGACATGACACCAACACAGAGGAAAGCAGAGCCAAGCCATGGAGGGAAACTGGGATCTGATCTCCTCATTCGAGCTGTGGTGGAAACCACATGGCTTGAGCTTCTCATTGCAAATACCAGCAAACTCCCCTGTGCTAAGGTCTCTGTGAGTTGGGCTTCTTTCCTGTGCAACTGAAAGTGTGTGGGCCAGTATAAGCATACAGGTAGCAAACTTCCCCTTCCACTGTGAGGGAGGCAGCTGACAGGAGGCCTTCCTGTCCACGCTGCCCTGGGAGCCTGGGTTGGCCTGGACGTTGGTGGATCCTTTCTCCCACCCTGAGCAGGGGAGAGGGGCCAAAGAGCAGGGTACCATCCTGGCAGATTCCTTTCTTTCTCTCATCCCCTCATCCAATCAGCCACCAGATCCAATCACCCTCCATTAGAGTCTCTCCAGCCTAGTTCAGGGCCTATCTGATTTTTGCATGGACTATGGCTTCTGCTTTGGAACATCTGCTTCCAGTCTTGCTATGTGAACAGTTTTTCTGCAGAGAGATCTTTCTTAAACACTGGTTGGACCAGAGACATTCTTGTGCCATGGCTCTGTGGCCAAAGCCTGGAGTCTATCCTCACTGGCAACGACATTCAAGACCCTTAGCCATCTGGCCCAACCTCACACTCCTGCCCGACTGTTTGTCCATCCCCTTGTGTTTAGACAACCTAGAATCCTCCTTAAAATGTTCTCACGTGGCGCCACCTTTGCACCTGTTCGCACTCTATAATTGCCCGTTTCTCACCAGGCCCAGCTCAAAGGTCCCTCCTCTGCGACACCCCCCCCACTTCCCTCCCCACGCTGTCAGCCTTGCCCTGCCCTGGGCTCTGGCAGCAGCCCCCAAACTGCCCGGTACCCCACGTCTGTCTCTGCATCCAGCTCTCTCCCCACCGCCGGGCCAGGAGCTCCACGATGGCAGGCCAGGGTCCATCCAGTCCCGAGTCCGCAGCGTCGGCTCCACGCTGGCACAGGGAGGAGCCTCACCAGCTGCGGATACACTGAATTCCTGCCCAAGGAACTGCTTCGTCCTCCAGCCCAGTTACCGAGGTGTTTTGCTTTTGTTTTTGCTTTTGCTTTCGTTTACTGATTTAAAACCACGTTCAGGGGAAACCAGACTCAGTCCCTCGACCTCTGCCTGGTCCAAGAGCAGCAGCCGTGGCGAGTTCAGCAGTGTCCCCCTTTCCAGCCGCTGGGAGCCAAGATTCCCGCTCTGGCTTCGTTACGCTGCCTGGGGCAAACGGGCACAGTTTCCGGGAGCGCGGCGAGGATTTCCAAGCCACCTCCAACCTGACGCCAACAAAAGCAGACGTGGAGGCAGATGGCGGTGACCAGGAGAGCATTCACGCCGGCGAGAACGCGAACCTCGTCCCACCCTCAGCTCTTGTCTCAGAATTATTGGACCAGAGGAAAACGGTCCCTTTGATGGATAACAGAGGAAGAACAGGGCAAAGCTTTCCTGACCCACAGCCCAGGAGGTCCCCAGAGACAGGAGCAGTCAGATCTGCCAGCTTGGGGGCTTTTTTTTTTAACCAGAAAAGGGGAGAAAGGAGGAGGAAGATGCCATTTCTAAATATTGTGCCCCAAGCTCTGGGCTGGAGCCTTTAACCTTAACCATCTTTTCTTATCATCTGCGGTCACTCAAGGGACCAGACACGATCCCAGTTGCTCAGATGAGAAAACGTAGGCTCAGAGAGGTGAGACCTTTGGCCAAACCCACACAGCAGCTGAGCGGCAAGCGGACCTTCAGATCCCGCCAGGTGACCGGCTTAGCCCCGTCCTGGCCAGGCCAGTGGGGGAAAGAGTTTCACGGTCGGTTGCCAAGCCTGTTGGACTCCCCGATCCTTTGCTTCCCAGCTGAGTGGATTATGTAAACCGTGGAGCCTCTTTAATGCTCAATTTCTTCCCATGCACGACGACGACGATGGGAACGGAACTCTCAACTCTTAGGGTTGCTGTGTGGGAACAAAGTGGAAGCCTGTCCCTCGGGTCTGGTGCAGAGAGGATGCACAGGGAAGGCTTTGATGACTTCGCTTCCTTCTTGCCTTGCTCCTGACTTCCAGGTTCTTGGTTGGCCTAATTCATTGGCAAGTTCTAGATCAGTTACAACTGCAGAGGGCGGGCCTCGGCCTCCAAAACCCACTGGTCTTGTGACCTCAGGCAAGTCCATTTGCCTTTCTGGGCCTTAGTTTCTTCCTCTGCAAAATGAGAGAAAGTTGAGCAGGGTCCCTGGCCCCCAACCTGGCGTTCTTCTATCTCTGGGGTGAGAAGGAGAGAGGGCACCTTCTGCCAGGATGGTCGGCCTGGCTGACAACATTGCTTGTCCTACTATTTCCTAGCTCTGGGTTACAATGATAGCACCTCGTGGCTTCCCTCTTGCTGATGAAAGCTTGATTGGCAGTTAAGTGTTTTGATTACTAAAAAATGGGGGAAATGAATTAATCATGACTTAAATGCAGCATGTATGGGAAACAGGATCTTTAAAAAGTCAAATCCACTGGTGCTAGGAGCGAGGGGGGGGGAAGGTGTCCTTGAGATGAAAGGCTGGGGACCCCCGGGGAGGGCTATCCAGGTGCCCACCCGCTGTGAACTGAGGACCTTGTGGCCCGGCTGGGGCCTGTGGGTGCTGGGAACGGAGGCTTGGTCCCTTTAAGGCTCCTCTCCCCTCGCCAGCCCCAGGCCTGTGCGGAGGAGGGCATGCATTATTGAAAGCGAGTTTCAATACCTATTCACTCTCCTCCTCCTGTGGGTGGCAATCACAGTTTACATAATCTGTCTCTCTGTCCTCCCAGGCAGCTGCTCCCTTCTGGCTGAGTGGTTTGAGGGGGGGAGAGGAGGAGAGGGGGAGAAGTTAAGTTTGTGCTGTCACCTCACGCCGTGGCCACACTGCCACGGAACGGGATCTAAAAGCACACGGCCCTGGGTCCAAGCACCACTAACATGCCATGTGACCTTAGGTGTGCTGCTCTGTCCCCTCCCCGCAGATCTTTCTTTAAAAATTTTTAAAAATTTTTATATATATATATTTTTTATTTCAGCATATTATAGGGGTACAAATATTACGGTTACGTATATTGCCCATGCCCCCATCCCCGCTCGAGGCAGAGGTTCAAGCGTGACCATCCCCCAAACGTTGCACATCACACTCTCATTGTGTTTGTATTTACCCATCCCCTCCTCCCCCCTCCCACCCGCCCGACACCCGACAAATGTTATTCCTATATGTCCACTTAGGTGTTGATCCGTTAATACCGATTTGCTCTTGGTAACAGTATTTGCTTAATACCAGCAGATCTTGATCCACCCCATGGCCTCCAGGAGAGTCTCCATGCCGACGGCTCCCAGACCCGTGTCTCCAGCCCAGACCTCTCTCCTGACCCTCTCCGTCTACCAGCAGCTCTGGTGTGTGCACGGGCAGTCCCGGCTCGGCACTCCAAACTGACCTCACCAGTTTTCTCCCACATCGTTCATCCATCCATGCTATCTGCCCGTCCATGCCTCCCTCCATCTACCCACCCAACCATCCATCCATCCAATCGTCCATCCACCACTCACACATCCAACCACTCACTCATTCACTCATCCACCTACCCACCGACTGTCCCGCCATCCATCCATCCGTCCACCCATCTCTCTGCTCATCCGTCCACCTGCCCGTCACTGCCTAAGAGCCTGGCATTTGTCAGCACTGGGGGCACAGTGCAAGGTGCACTGGCTCTGCCTCCCCATGCTGAAAGCCCTACAAGGGAGACACAAGTGAGTAAAAAAGCATAATAAATGTGGTGAGTGTGATGAAAAGGAAAGAGCCAGGTGCCGCAGGAGCACAGAGCGGAGCACGCAACACGTCCCTGGGGAGAGGAGAAGACTTTCGGAGGAGGTGACCCCTGGGCTGAGACCCAGAGCTAAGAAAGCACGAGCCTGTCCCCTGCCCCGTGTTCCTCGTCTTGTTACTCAAGCAGGTCGACTCCCAGCAACTCTCTCCTTCTCCTCGCAGCTGTGAACGGCACCTCTGCGAGAGGACTTGCCCCTTTGTGCTCAGGCACTGGGTGGGCAGGTCACAGCGGCACCAGCTCCAGACCATAGCGAGCCCCAGGCCTGGCACGGGGATGGGTGAGAACTGGCTGGAACCCCTGGGGATGGGGTTGTCCGGCAGGCAGAACCCAGGTGGTGGCTGTGGTCCCTCTCTGAAGGGCCTGCCTGTCTGACAGTGACGCTGACGAGGAGGAGAGCAGTGGAGAGGCTCAGAAGGACAGAGCTGTGAGGTCACCACGGCAAGCCCTGGGTCCAGGCGTGTCTGACACCAGCAACACCAGACTTTCCCTTTTGCCTTGAAGCCATCCTGAGTCGGGCTCTGTCACTTGCAGTCTAAAGACCCTTCATGAACAGCAAAGAGTCCATTAACCGCAGGAAGCATTTCCACGTCCTTTGTCTCATTTGATTTTCACCATGGCCCCGTTTCCAGATGGCCGACAAAGCCTTAGCGAGTTGAGTCCGTGGACTCAGACCCAGGTCTGCCCGGCGCCGAAGCCCAGGCTTTATTCAGGACACGGAGGTTAAGCAGGAGGGATGTGGGAGAGGCGGACTTAGATTCAAGGGGAGAGGATGGAAGGAGAAGGAGGCCGAGGACAAATCTCAGAAGTGCTATCTCCCGTGCTGAGAAGGGTCCGGCGGGGAAGGAAGCAGCACCGGTGGAAGAGAGAGGAAGAAGGAGAGGCGGTGAGACGTGGGCAGTGGGTTGGAATCGGAGAACCGGAAGAGCGGAAGGAAGATAACACCCCAAGTCCCTGCCCTGCAGCCAGGCGATTCGGCCTCTGAGTGACGGTCCACAGGGAGGCCGCTCGCCAGCCCACCCTGTGCTGCATAGCCCCTTCCAGGTCTCCCTAAAGACGTCACCTCCTCCAGGAAGCCCCCGGACCTCTCCTGGATGCTCCACAGCCCCAGCCCCCATCAGTGTCTTCCCTGTGGCACTGGCCACCTGGGCCCCCCCACTTCACCTGTGGGTATGTGACTCATCTCCCTTCCGGGGAGGTCCGAGCCTTACTCGTCTTTGCTTAGACACAAACTCCCGGCCTCGTGCTGCCGCCCAGTAGGCGCTCGATGCATCTCTTAAACAAATACTTATTTGAAGGAAATCAGTGTTTCTAGATAAGAAGTAAATTTAGCACATGAATTCAGAGAGGAGAAAGCGAGATGAGACACAGAGACAGAGAGACAGAGACAGAGAGACCGAGTCAGCAAGGGGGTGCTGGGTGCAGAGACCTGAGGGTCTGCACCTTGTCTGGTGTCCGCTTGCTTGCCCTTACCCCTGGAGTTTTGTGGGAGAACCATCTGGAAAGGACTCAGCTTGCTCAGAATCCAGTAGAGTTGGGAGGAGGAAACGCTGAGGGTGGGCGGGGAGAAGCTGGTGGACAGAGGAAGAGGAGTTCCCGTGGAAAGCTGGGGTCAGGAGCGGCCAAGTCCTGGGACCTCCCCCCGGAGGTCTGCAGGGGACCTTTGGAGCCCAAACCAGAGAAGGACACGCCCTCCCAGGCAGCAGGCCGCGAGTCCCCCAACTCTGCTCTGGGACAGAGTGGCTGACCACCATCACAGCTTCCCCATCATCTCCATGGCCTGAGCATCGTTCAAGGTCAACCTGTTTGTTGTGCCATCTGTTTGTCTGTTGTCTGTCTCTCTCTCGGGGGAGAGGAAACCCCAGGCAGACGGGGCGGGGGTCCCGTGGGCTCCTGGTGCCTGGCGGTGCTGGAAGTGCTCCCCCGAATGCCGAGCACATTGAAGGACGGAAGGACGAGGGGGCCGTGGCGCCCGGGGGCGTGGTGGGGGCAGGGTGCTGGCGCAGGGGGTGTTGACGGAGCACTTTACCAGGCAGGGCTCCCAGCCCGCCGCACCTGCTCTCGGCGGTGAGGCCCAGCCAGTGGCCTGGGCAGCTGCGGAGGCACCGGGTGCTGCCCCTGAGCTCAGGCAGGAGGAGCCGAGGAGCGGCCAGCGCTGGAGTGTGGAGGGCAGGCGATGGCGGGCGCCAGGCACGCTACTGGGCTGCCTCACCCAGGTGCCCTGCCGGCCGCCCCGGCTGCTGTGTCTCCCTGACCTCTGCCCAGGCTCTGGGGAAGGGATTATTGGGGCACATGAGGAGCCTAAGGCTCAGGGAGGCGAAGTGACCAGTCCAGGGCCCCAGGGTGAGTGGCAGAAGAGGCAAGCTCTAACCCTGGTGGGGCCGGCTCCTGCCTTCGCATCACGGGGCGTGCATCACGGGCTTCCGCAGGCTGTGTGACGTGGAGGGAGGGGAGGGAAGGGGAGGGGAGGGGGGAGAGAGGGAACGTCCTCTTCTGCAAAATAAGGAGCGAGATAGATGTGCTTGCAGGTGCTTCTTAGCCTTTCTTTCTGCTCCCCTCTGTTCCAGTCCTTCCCGGCACTGCCTGCCCCAGTCTGAGACTGGGGAGAAAGGAACTCAGAGCCTGAGGTCCCTGCTCTTGGGCTCCTCTCCCAGCCCCGCCGTGAGACCTGGGGCCAGTCATTCCCCTCTCTGAGTGGCCACCTCATCTGTGAAATGCGGGCCGCACTCCTGACCTGTGAGGGCAAACAGCGGCTGCGGGCGTTTAAGGAGGCGGAGGAAGCAGTCCCTAGGAGAGACGGCGCTGGCGTCAGCCGGGGGATCCGGGGCACCTACTTCCACAATCCCAGTCACACCACTCGGCTGCCCTGGACGACTTTCTAAAATGACATGTGGACCTTGTCCCTCGCTCCCTGTCCAGGGCTTTGAACAGACACTTCATGAAAGAGGACGTCCAAATGGCCGGGAAGCACACGAAGCCCTGCTCAGCCTCACTAGCTACTGGGGAATGCAAATTGCAACGATGACCGCCCCACGCTCACCAGAACGGCGAAAGCGGAAAAGACGGACACGGCAAACGGTGGTGAGAGTTCGGGGCTACCGGAACTTCCACGCATCACAGTGCAAACTGCTACATCGTTTTGGAAAGAGCATTTGACAGGGTCTGTTAGAGCTGGACCTGCCTCCCCCCGGTGCAGCGGCTCCACTCCTTGGCGTGGCCCCTGGACGCTGCGTCCAGGACTGCACACTTTTGCTTGCCTGAAGTTCAAAAACAAGCCAACTCATCTGTGGGGTTAGAAGTCAGTGGCTCCTTTTCGGGGTGTGGGGGGGGGAGCTGGGGACTGGGAAGGGCAGTGAAGGGGCTTCCATGGTGCTGGTCAGTTTCTGTCTTGATCTGGGGCAGGTTATGTGGTTGTGTTCACTTTGTGAAAATTCATGGAGCTGTAAACTTATGATACGAGCACTTTATGGATGTAGGTGATATTTCAATACATTTTTTTTCCAAAAACCCAAAAACAATAAACAACTCATCCTCCCATGGCTTCTTCCTAGCCTGCAACAGGCTCCCAGCTCTGTGGCTGTCATTCAAGGCCCTCTGCTGACCGGTCAGCCCACTTCCATCAGTGCCCGCCTCGAGCAACAGACGATAGTGGGTGGGGTCTCTCCATACCGGGCGGTTTCCCACCCTTGTGCCTTTGCCCATGGTGCCCTCCTGCCCGGCACCCCCTCTCTCCCCACTCTTGTCTGCTTCCTCATCCTCCCCCTCCCAAGGTGGGCCAGCCGCCCCCTCTGAGCACCCACAGTCCCCCGCACACTCTCCTTCATCTCAGCACCCCAGATGGTTTCGGTATCATCCTCTAGTGCCTGCCCCTCCCCAAGATCAGGGCCTGCAACTGACTCCTTTCTCTGCTCCTGTGCTCAGCGTGCAGCCAGGCGTGGTGGACAAACAGGGAATGTTTGCAGAATGAAGGAAAGAAAGCTCATTCTTATTTCAGGCTCCTGTTTGCCCCTTGGTAGTTCCCCCCACTTAACCCTAGGTTGAACCTCCATCATGGTCTTACGGCAGTCTTCCAGAGATTTCTCTTCTCTGGGATAAACATCCCCGGTCCTGATCCTGTCTCCCATGTGATGGATTAGTTTGTTTCCTTTTGTGAACCAGAAATGGACACACATTCCTCTACGCAGGTCCCTCGTCCCCTTCATTCTCACCACACTCCTGAGGACACAGGTAGAGATGAGTCAGCCAGAGGTAGGAGTCCGGAGGAGACCTTTCCCTCAAACTCTCGTCCTAAGGGCATCAGATCCTCCCCTCACAAACACCATGGGAGTCATTCAAAATCAGAGCAGGATGCTTGATGGGTGGGAGGAGTAGTGAGCCTCTTGTTATCAGAGGTATGCAAATAGAACTGGCTCACTCCAGTCAGGGGTGCTATTGGTGGGAGGTTAGACTCAATCCCTCCAACACCAGTGGGGAAGAGGAAAAGAAAACCTGACATCAGTTGAGGTTCTACCGTGTACCAGGCACTTGAAATGCATAATCTCAAAGACTTTGCGTGATTGTTCTGGGAGCAAGGTGTTATCTTTGTCCGCATTTTAGAGATAATGAAACTGAAACTCTCAGAACTCCTGCTAGGAATCTGACTTAATAGGAAAGGGCTGGAATTTGAACCCAGATATTTCTGGCTTCTAAGCTTACGTTCTTTCTAGAGCACATCTAAGATCCTGTGACTCCATCCCAAGGAACATCTGCTGCTCCGCCACACCCAGCCTGGCAGAGGCGTGACAAGTGTGTTGGAGCCCCTGGAGTGGGGCCCCTGACTGGCCAAGGCTGTCAGAGCTGGGGGGGGCGGGGGGTCAGGGGGGTCCGGGGGGTCAGGATCCCCGAGCGCTTTGGCACCTGATTCCCAGAGAGAAGCCCTCTGAACAGCTGCAATGACTTCGGGGTCATCAATGGGCCTCGCCTGAGATGCCGAGGGGACCAGGTGGCAACTTCTCTCTAAACAGTTTGACCCTTGGCATTTGACCTCTATCTCCCATCAACGTATTTCCATTTCCTGGTGTTTACCGAGTGCATAAATAAGGAAGGTGGAAAGCTCAGGCTAACGAAATTCTCTCTCCAGTCTTGTCCCACTTTTCAGGATGTGTTGAGTTAAACACGCAAACGCGGAGACGCTTCCACGCACTAACCACGAGGAGTCCCACTGCTACCTGTGAACGCCAGGCCCCAGCTGCCTCTGCCCCACCGGCATGAAGTCCACCTCGGGGACGCCCCCCTGGGCTCCCCAGCACTGCCAGCTGCAGGTCAGGGTTCATGCTGCAGAGACATGAGCTCAGCGAGTTCTCGCGTGCTGCCGCCCGTGTTCCCAGTGCCTTGTAGTGGGACAGGTCACACAACTAGCTCTGGCCAAGGGGCTGCGAGCAGAATCGACGAGCATCACTCCTGGGCTGAGGCACCGAAGAGTGAGCGTGGGTTCCCGCTCACCTTCCTCCCTACTGCGTGAGCCGCCCAGACGTCGCAGGAGGGAGAAACAAACCTTTGCCGCATGAAGCTACAGGGATTTCAGGATCTCCTTGTCACCGCGGTACAACTTGCCCATCCTGACACGTGCAGCCCCCACAGCCCCGGCCCCCGGTGCCACCGCTGCCCTTGTGTGCCGGGCTCTCTGCTGGGCGGAGATGCAGCAAGACACAGTGGGTGCCCCGAGGAGCTTGCGGTCGAAGGGCAGCAGACAAAAACGAACGAACTTCAGACGCCTCCAAGCAACGCGGAAGGCCAGGCTGCCGCTGTGGGGAGATGTGGGGTCCCCTGGGCGCCCGGAGAAGGAGGGTGGGCGAGTCACGGAAGGCTTCCCGGAGGAAGCTGTCTCTGCTGAGTTGCAGCGGATGAATGAAAGTGAGTCCCGTGGGCACAAACTGGGGGTACTTATTAGTCGGTTAGTGCACTATTTAATGTTTTTTTTTCTTCTATGAATCGACAATATTTAAAAATAAGGAGTTTCACATAAAAATCTGGATTTGGGCCTCCTCCACTTCAAAAATCAGTGCAGGTCTATCCATCAACACTGGGGCCTCGCGCCTACACAGCGACAATCAGCAGGAGCCGGCCGTGCAGACGGGCACGTCTATTCCAGGTTACGGGGGTCCCCTCCACGCCTGTGCCCCCACCAGGCCCCCACGGCGCCTGCACCCACCGAGTGCGTCAGTTCTCATTAGGGTTCCTCAGCCCAGCGGGGCCTTTTCCCCCCGGGGACCAAGGACCAGGCGCATCTAAGCACCTGAGCTCTCCTACGGCCCCCAGCCGTCAGAGGATCCAGGAGCCCCTCCCTGGGGGCCCGTGGGGCCCTGTCACGTGGCTGGGTGGCCCCAGATGAGAGTGACCCTGGTCCATTCAGGGCAGGAGAAAGGAGGCCCTGGGGACTGTCCCAGAGAGTCAGGCCGGTGAGCACAGTGTCTGCGCCGCCTCGGCCCCTCAGGCAGACACCTGCTGCTTTGGGCTGCCCAAATCCGCTCCCCTCCTTCTGGTGGCAGCCCCTTGATTTTCTTTTTGGGAACCACCCCTTCCCTAGTGCTCAGTCTTGGCTGCAGTCCAAGCAAGCCTCCTCGGGCTCTGCCGGCCAAGAGGAGGACACGGGCCCCCGCCAGGCGCGCTGCCTGCCGCCCGGGCCGTGAGTCACCAGCAGTGATTCGAGGAGGAGAAGCGGCCGTGGCCGACACATCCCCGAAGGCCTCGGCAGAACCAGCCTTGGGTCCTGTGACCCCGGGCGCCCTCTGATGACCTCCAATAACCCCCTTCCCTGTGCGAGTGGCAGTTAGTCTCTGACGCTTGCTCACAGCTGCCCTAGCTCACACACGGCCCCTCTGGAAGGCTGGCGGAAACTCTCTGGGCGCACACCTGAGCCCCCTAAGGCCACGCCAGCACAGGCTGCCTCCTCCGGAGCCTCGGCTCCTTCCTTTCCCTCTGCTGGAGATCCGGGGTCATCCTCTGCGGACCAGGCCTTGCTGGAAGCCAGAAACCTGCACAGCCCTGATCACACTGCCTGCTGGCCCGACCCGCCCCGACCCTGGACTCCGGCTCAGTCAGGAGGTCCCGGCCCCTGCGCAGCAGTCTTGCTCTTCCTCTGCCCTCCAGGACACGGCTTGCCACGGAGGCTGTGGCGGGGCCGGAGACGTCCCTGTTCCTGGGCCCAGCACGGGCACTGAACCAAAGTCTTTGCCCGGTCAGCTCTCCCCTCAGTCAGGGACCACCTCTCTCTCTTTCCTGTGTCGGTCCTGCTTGTACTAGTGTTCGCTTTGTATCAAATACCCAGGAGTGACACTCTCACTTTGTGGCCGTCAATGCACACACGTGGAAGGCAACGTGAGATCGTTCTCCTGAACGGGAAACCGGTATCGTGTTCTATAAATGGAAGGTAACAGTAAGAAATAAACACACGGAAAATAAGTCTCGTTATTCAGTTTCCAGCTAGATACTGTTGCCAGCTGAAGGCTGAGCCTCTTCCTTGAAAAGGAAGATCCACATGTGTTAGAGAGGTGTTTAAGTAGAGGCTAACCTCCAATTGAGACCGTCTCCGTGATGTAATCGGCCGAGAAGGCAGTAACTCTCTCCCAGTGGTATTTGATTCATGCCTGAATAACTCTTAAAATTATTTCATGGGCCACTGATGGTGTGTGCCCCAAAATGCTGCCTCAGCAGCCTCTGCCTGCTCCGAGAGCCCGCAGCCCCCGGCTTGACCTGGCCACCTCGGCCATCCTGCACCCCCCACGCACTGTGCCCCACGCCCACTGGGCCTGGGCACCCACCCTGTCCCAGGGGACAAGCTTGGTTCCAGGTTGCGCCAGGGAGTTCCCATAAAGAGAAGGATAAAAGAACTCACTTTCTGAGCCCTCCCTGAGTGACAGGCACTATGATGGGTATTTCACATAGATTATTTCCATTTCCCCCAAATTTCGGTCATTCATGTGCCAACTTCGTGATTCCACCCTATAAGTACTATCCATTTACTTAGTGTTTCTCCTTAAATTGATTTGCCTTTTTAAAAAAAAGCACACGATTTTATTTTCAAAGGAAATGCTATATTGTTTCCATAAATCATAGAGTTTGGTGTTCTGGTTATATGTTTCTAGCATGCATCAATTGTGAGCTGCTAAAATAATAAACGTTCATCCATACACCACCTAAAGTCACCTTACGAGGCACCAGTCACACACACGCGGGCCTGTGGACAGGGCTGCGGCATCTCGGCGAACGCCCACACATCCCCGGGAGGGGCGTTGGGGTGAGAATGTGGGGGCTCGAGGGACGATTGCCAAAGCCCTACCGGTGGAGGGCGGGGCTGGCAGTCTACCTGCACGAGCCTCGGCTCTTTCAACACAACGCTTTCCAAGTGCATTTTTAAATCAAAAGGATCCTTAAAAAATGGAAATATATGTGGAAATCCAATATATGAAACAGATAAAAGCAGAGCTTTTGTGATTGAAATGGGGGTTGGGGGCCCCAGAGCTGCCTCTTTAGGGCCTTCCCTTCCCAGCAACCCAGGGCCCTGAGGAGCATAGTGTAAACCCACACTACGCCGTCCTGTCCCTTGACGCCACTCAGTCCGAGCTTCAAGTGAGCCAAATCCGGAGGGCCGGCCTCTGGCCTGCGCTGTTTTCCTGGCTGGGCATCTACACCTTGGACCTTGGCCATCTTGCCATCTTGAAATTTTCCATCTTGCCATCTTGAAATCTTCCACTGGCTTCCTAAGCCTTCGTCTGACCTAATTATTCATTCATCAAACGCTGGCATCTTGTCTGTACCCAGGTTTTTAGAGGGTACAAAGCGGAACTGTGAGGAACGGAGTATGTTTCCACCGAGAGGTTCCCAGACCAGTGTGGGAGACAGACTCAGGTGTGGCCAGGTGCGGCGAGGGCTGGAACAGCCCCCTGCTCACAGAGGCACATTGGTCTCCTCACTCCCTCCTGCAGGTGCCTGGCCGTATCCTGCGGGGGGCAGTGCCTGGCATGGGGCCCCCAGCGTACCAACTACTTTCCACACTGTGAGGCCACAGGTCCCGCCCGATGGCCTGCTGTGGCTCCGGGGTCCCTGTTCCTTTCAGCAAACACTGCCTGGTGCACGGGCCATACCTCACTCAGATCCCCAACCCCTTACTCCCGCAGGAGGCCCAGTTTACAACGGTGCCAGCATCTGCAATACAAAGCTCCGCCTGGCTCCTGGCCTCGACTGTCTTCCCTCCTCACTGCTGGGTCTACGTGACCCTCAGACCCAGGGACCATCCTCCCGCTGCAGGGAGTGGCCCCCAGAAGGGGCTTCCCATGCCAGGAAGGGAGGTACCTATTGCCTTAAATGTAAGGAAAGATCCTGGTAGAATTCCAGTAAGTTTCAATGCTGCCTAAGGGACATTTATTTAGTTTTGTGGTGTCTTCTGACCAAGCCAAGACTGCCAACTGTTCCCTCAGTCCCGACTATGGCCCTGGGTCCTCTCTGAGATGCCCCCATCTTTGGAAGGCCCTGCAATGTCCCCAGAACGTCACCTATGGAGGCCCCGTGTGCTATGAGACCTGGTCTTAGCTAAGTCCAAGTTCCAGAAAGCTTCTCTTTTGGTGGATCTGAGCGTTGGGTCCATTAGTAAACTCAAAACAACTCAAGTCAATTCAAGGCAAGTCAACTCAGGTCAGCTTTCCTTAGGCCAAGCCAAGCCAGTCAACTCCACTCAATTCCCCTCAATCGCACTCAGCACACACTCACTGTGGCCCTCGGTACCTGTCCCATGCTACCCCAAGCCAGGCTTTAGCTGGTGGGAAGGCGGAATCCAACAGTTAACATGACACGACCTTGGCTCTCAAGGCGTTTTCTCTTTTGAACCTAGATTCCAGGCTCAAACCTTTTATTGAGCTGCAGGAATCCCTTGCACAAGGGGCTGGAGAAAGAACCTCCTTTTCTGGCCTAGAGACAGGCCAACCGGCAGCCTAACCATGGGGTTTGCTTTCCAAGACTTTTCAAACCACATTCTTAGCGTCGTATGACCTTGAGACCTCAAAATTGCAGTGTCAGTTGGTCTCTCACCCTGTAGGATCTGGTTTGTATGGGTCCTGAGCCGCTCACTCATTCTTCCGTTCGTTTATTCACAAACCTGCATTGAGCACTTACTATGTGCCAGCCACCTTATAGACATTATCTCATTTGGTTCCCATAGCAATCACTGTGGACACAGGACAGTAAGTGGACAGCTAGAATTTAACCTGGCCCTAATCCGAAAGCCCAGGCTCTTTCCATCTCATCCACTGTCTCTTAGAACAATCGGAAAGAATCTGTAATAAAGGATAGAGATCACTGAGTGGTTAAAGAAATACGTTCTGTATGAAGGGAAAAGAATGGACGAATATTTTATGTAAGGCCAAATCCCACCTGACCAGTTTATTAGAATTCTTTGAGAAGTGAACTATAAAGGGAGATAAAGGGGGACTTTCACAAAAAGCCTTTTTTCAAGTTTCTATTCCAAAGCCTATTAATAAAATTGATTCATTATAGAATTGGGCAGAGGTGGGTGGTGAGTGGGAGGGAGTCTATTTTTTGCACGGATAGGGAACTGGCATAGAGACAAGGAGGAAAGAGTAGGGTAAACGGGCGCTTCTTCAAACGGAGAACCAGGGATCCCCGGGACTGGTGCTGGGTTTGCTCTTATGTAACTCTCGGCACGCAGGCCCCAGGCACCCAGGGTGTGCAGGCCTTACGCTAGCACGGGGCTGGGGAGATATCGCCATAAGCAGGACACAGCTGGAGCCCTGGAGGAGCCCAGACATGGACGTGCTCAGTGACATCTCCAAGTCCTCAGAGGACAGGAAGCTCCTGGTGCTGGAAACGCCAAGACACCGGAGAGAAAACTGAAGATGAGCTGCTGGGAGTGTGGAAAGAGCCCCAGACAGCACCCAGAAGATCTAGGCTCTGGTACCAGCTCTGTCCTTGACTCTGTGTGACACTGGACAAGTCCCTTCCCTCCCTGAGTCTCAGTTTTCTCTCCTACGCAATGAAGGAACCGGGCGAGATGATCTGTAAGCCTTAGTGTTCTGGATGGAGGACAGTGACTTGAAACAGGCGTGGGTTATGAGGCTGTCTCTGTTTCCTGTGGCTGAAATGTCCCCTTCTGTCCCTGCCCTCTGATGGGAGGCCCCTCCCCCACTTGCGAACGGTGAAGACGAGGCAGAGAGCCACGAGGTCCGCAGTGCTGGGGCTTGGAGCCCAGCCTGGGATTCCTCAGTGGCATTCGCTGCGAATGACTCAGCATCATAAATAGCTCCCATCTGGATGAGCAACGATATCTATAGCGATCGGGCGATCTCTGCATCCACACACGCTCTCTCTGTGCAAATATATGGCTCACTGTATGCTAAATATGAGGTGGCCTGGAGACGTTCCTCCTCTTAAGAGACTATTTGGTATGAAACTCAAGACTGTTTATTTAAAGAAACAAGTTTACAACCATGCACGCGGGTGACTTGCAGTGGGTGGTGGGGAAGAGGCACTGTGGATGGAGGGGACCGCGGGTGGGATCCGAGCGTGGCCCGCCACCTGGAAGAGGAGCTGAGGTTGACTGCTCCAACCACAAGATGCTGGGCTCCGGGGTGGGGCGGGGGACAGGGGGGTGCCAGCTCCTCAGTGCAGGGAGCCACTGTTCGGCAGAAGGAGTGTGGGGCCTGGCAATGACAGGAGAGCCAGGTTCCAGCCCAGCCCTCCGCCCTGCCGTGCATCTTGGGCAGCTCATCGACTCACTCGTTCACGCATCAGACGCGGACCAAGCACCTGCAATTGCGCACACACAGGCCACCGGGTGCAGACAAGAAAAAGCAGGTCGGAATTCAGATCTAGCCACCTACCAGAGCTGCGTGTCTTTGGGCAAGTCCTTTCCCCTCTCTGAGCCTCAGTTTCCTCATCGGTAACTGGGGATAACGATACCCATCTCAGGTTTTCGCGGGGAGCATTGAAAAGGTAACACGCAGGAAAGCGCTTCTCTGCTGTAAACGGTGCTGAAAACGCGTGCCCAGCGGAGCCGCCCCAGTCCCACTTAGGGGATGTTGCTGATCGCAGGGAAAGGCATGACACCCTTTGTGGGGGTTCCAGGGGTGGGGGGCGCCCTCACACCACCGTGGGCGAGGCGCTGAGCAGGGCCCTACCTTGGCGTCTTGGCAGAGCCGGGACGCAGGAGCTTCAGTCACCGAGCGGAGCAGACAGCATGCCGGGGATGCGCAACCTCCTGAGGAGAGAGGGTGTGCAGGGTTGAGGAGAGAGCCTGCGGGGAACCCAGGCCCAGGGAGGGCCTGCTCGCTCCTCTCCCAAGGCCACCGCTGCTTCTCTGGTGCCAGCAACGGTCTGGGCAGGACCGGCCCCTGCCTGGCGTCAGACCCGACTCCTGGCCTCGGCTCAGCTGACCCGGCAGCAGCCGCCCATCTGGTTCACTGGTTCAGGTAACACTTGTATCCTGCCGTTAGCCACGCTGTGATTTTTGATTAGTGTAAATGGACAGGATTTATTGTCAATCATATCTGGCTTTGAATCTGGCTTTGGCGACATCTATGACCTCTCTCTGAGCCTCAGTTTCCTCATCTGTAAAACAGGGCTTCTACTAGCACCAACCTCATACGTTAAGTGCTACATCAGTGCTCATTATTATTATTATTATTATGTTGTTGTTAAAAAAGATCACGTCTGTGAAGCTATCCGCTACATTGTAGCCCCTCCGATTCCAATCACCTCCCTCTGCTTTATTCCAGGGGGCACCAAGCATTCCATACAAGGCAAAGGCTCTTACGTGACTTTGTTTCCAGAATCTGCACAACACCTGACGGGATGTAGGTACCCAGCGAAGCTCTGCAGGCTGAGTGGGCAAGTCTGCTAGACTTGCGTGCACAAATCTAGGAAGAGTGAGGTCCGTGTTCCATCTGCATTTTATAGATGAAAATACAGACGTGGCGAGAGGGAGATGATCTGCTGGGGGTCACACGGGGGAAGCCCGGTGCTAGGATCAGAACCCACAGCCCTTGCTCTCCGTACGCCACCTCTTGCTCTCTGCTGCAGCCAGGGCCCCTCCTGGCTGGATGCAATGTCCCCTCAGCACCCCCCGCACCCCCCCACCAATGCAATCTGTCACCTCCTCCCCCAACACTGTATTTCCTCTTCTGTCAGGAACGATAGTTCTGCTCACAGTGGCTGCAGGAAGCAGATATTACTGTCTCATTCACAGAGGCGAGGACTGTGGCTCAGAGGAGTGAAGGGTTCTCCCAGGTCACAGAGACAGTATGGGGTGAAGCAGGGATTCCAGCAGAGATCAGTGACTGCAGGAACTGGCACCTCCTGGCAACTTGAACGGCCCCCAGGCCCGTGGCTAGGACAGGAGCTGGCTGGGGGCCCAGGGGTCTCCCTAGAGCCTGGCATGCATTAGGGCTTGATAAGTATCTGCTGAGTGAGTGAATGAGTGAGTGAGTGAATGAATGAATGAATAACTAAATAGGTTAATGACTGTGCCAGGGCACGTTCTAAATGCTGGTGACCTAGCAGCAAAAAAGCACAGGCATGATCCTTGCTCTCAGGGAGGTGACAATATTTGAGTTCGAAACCAGCCACTGGATTGAGAACAGGGCAAGATGCTACTGCTTTCCAACCGGCTGGGGTAGGTGGGAGGTGGGCAGGGAGCGTGTGATGCCTGATGTCTGCCCAGGGAGTGGGCATCCGGGAGCAGACGGTCACTCCCCTGTCCTCAGGTGGAGCCACCTGTGTGCAAGGTCAGGAGGGTGACCTTCAAGAAGGCAAGGGAAAAAAGACAGGTGGTGAGTTAGGCGTTTACTGCCTGCTTCCTGCCGAGTCCCAGACAGCCGGCTCAGCACCTGGCACATAGTAGGGTGCTCAGGAAACTTCTGTTCCATGAAGGAAGGGTGGGGTAGAGCACTTGTCAGGATGACTTAGCTCTAGGAACTTGTGGGAGTCAGGAGGGTGTCAGACCCCAGAGAGTAAAATCCTAGTTTACTTGGACAAATCACTATTAGAATTATCACAAGTCACACTTGAATGGGGCTTCACCCTTTGCAGAGCCTGTTCACACACCAGGCATTGTCACCGTGCAGGTGAGGGACTGACTCACTGGAGCACAGCAGAGCCGAGCCCCCACGCCCACAGTCTCTGACACCGCCGGCGAGGCTCAGACAGGTCTCGGTCCTGCACAGTTGGAACCCAGGTCTCTCATCTCCCTCTAGGAGGGAGACATAAAAAGCTCACAGCCTAATGGTTAAAATACAACGCGACACCCACACTAACCCTCTGACACAGGTCTGTCCGGCTGCCTCACCCTGCAGGAGCAGCTGGAGGCGTCTCTGAAAAGGTGAGTACGGAGCTGAGGCCCAGACGTGCGGGAGACATGGGGGAGTGTCGCCTGGCTGGAGTTGGGGGAGGGGGCAAAAGACGGGACTGGCGGTTGTCAGAGCCAGTTTATGGGCCCTTACAAGGCCCTGGGCTTCACCTTGAGGGTTGTGGGGAGGTCTGCAGGGCTCAGCTCAGAGAGATCCTTCCAGGGGCAGCAGGGTGTGGGACGAGAGGGGAGCCTGGGCTCCTCATCCCAGGCAGGGGACAGGGAAAGGTTCGAGGCAGTGGCAGGGGCTGGCAAAGACAGGAGGAGTAGGCGGCAGGGCTTGGTGCTCAGAGAGGTGTGGAGTGGATGGGGAACAGGCCTTGGCCTGCTGGCTTGGCTGGCAAGGGGGCAGTGCCATGAGAGGGCCGGTGGCTGTCACCCTCCTGTTGGCTGACCTCCCCCGTGGAGATGGAGTTTCTCTTCCAGCCCTCAAGAAAGCCACTGTGTTGGCGGGGCGCAGTGGCTCACGCCTGTAATCCTAGCACTCTGGGAGGCCGAGGCAGGAGGATCGCTCAATAAGGTCAGGAGTTCAAAACCAGCCTGAGCAAGAGCGAGACTCCGTCTCTACTAAAAATAGAAAGAAATTAATTGGCCAACTAATATATATAGAAAAAATTAGCCGGGCATGGTGGCGCATGCCTGTAGTCCCAGCTACTCGGGAGGCTGAGGCAGGAGGATCACTTGAGCCCAGGAGTTTGAGGTTGCTGTGAGCTAGGCTGACGCCACGGCACTCCAGCCCGGGCAACAGAGTGAGACTCTGTATCAAAAAAAAAAAAGAAGAAGAAAGAAAGAAAGAAAGAAAGCCACTGTGGCGGGTCCTAGAACCAGCCCCAGCAAGGTCTCCCTATAGACCGTGCAACCTTGCTCCTTGCAGCCCTCCCCTTGGTAACGCCAGCTCCTCCTCTGATTGGCTGGAAGGGAAGGTGGCACTGGATGCTTCCTGACCACTAGACCTGCCCAGGGAGCCAGCCCAGGGCCACCATGCAGCCTGCGCCCCAGGCTCGGCGGGTGGAGACTGGCCCGTTGGGTGAGGGAAGGGGGTCTGGAGATTGGGAAGGACTCTGGAAGGGTAGCCTTGCAAACTGGGTTCTGACCCCAGGGCTGACACCCTGCCTGAGTGACCCTGGACATGTCTCTTCCCCTCTGTGGGCCTCAGTTTTCCCTTCCGCAAAATAGGAAGGGTGGACACCACCATCTCTAGAGTCTAATGTTGTCTTATTCCGTTTTTTTATATTTTCCATGGTTACTGGCTGGGTGCTCTGTCTGACAACAGATTTTAGTGTCAGACTCCAGAGATTTAAATCCTAGTTAACTTGGACAAGTCACTTCACCCTCAAGTCTAAATTTTTTTTTCTCTTAAAATTGACCTCTTTCATGCTATCTTATCCTAAGGGTTATAAGAGTCAGTTAAAAGGGTATAAACTAAAGCGCTTTACAAATGGCAACGATCTATACAAATGTCTATCTCGTTGCATGGGAAGGTCTGTGTTCAGTAACAATGTATCGCAGCAGCAACAGCAAGAGTGGGAAGAGTTTATGCAACAATTACTGGGTGCCAAGCCTTGTGCTGAGTGTTTCCCTAATATTGTCTCAGTTAATCTTCACAACAACCATATGCGGTACTGTGACTATTATTCCCATTTTACATATGAACACAGTGGAGGAGCCATATGGCTAAGTGCAGAAAGAACTCGGCCAGGCTCCCTTGGCTTCAAAACTCGCACATTTAAAATTTAATGAAGTGTCCATCTTAGGAGCTCTTCTCTACATTTTGGGTTTTTCCTCTTGCCTGAGTCAGACTCTAACTGAGAGTTTAGTGGGCAGGGGAGTAGCACTAACATTTAATGAGCAATTTTTATATGCCAAGAGTCGACCGGCTTCTCAGACTTTAATGTATGTGCCAGTCACTGGGGCGTCTTGTTAAGATGCAGCTTCTGATTCAGTAGGTCTGGGATGTGGCTGAGACTCTGCATTCCTTTTTTTTTTTTTTTTTTTTTTTTTTTTTAGCTCTCTTCTCTTCTCTTCTCTTCTCTTCTCTTCTCTTTTCTTTTCTTT
Source organism: Cheirogaleus major (assembly GCA_963574435.1). Classification (NCBI taxonomy): domain Eukaryota; kingdom Metazoa; phylum Chordata; class Mammalia; order Primates; family Cheirogaleidae; genus Cheirogaleus; species Cheirogaleus major. The sequence continues at coordinate 41,743 of CAUYPO010072369.1, forward strand.
TCTTTCTTTTTTTTTTTGGAGACAAGGTCTAGCTATGTTGCCGAGGCTGGTCTCAAACTCCTGGCCTCAATCAATCGTCTTGCCTCAGCCTCCCAAAGTGCTGGGAGTACAGGTGTGAGCCACTGTGCCCGGCCTGAGATCCGACATTTCTAATAAACTCCCAGGGGTTGCTGACGCTGCTGGTCTACAGACCGCACTGTGAGTAGCCAGGTGCTGGGGGGCTCCATGCATTCTCTTACTAAATCCTGGGGACTAGGCATTCTGTTAGTCTCGAGTTCACAGAGGGGGGAGCTTAAGCTTGAGAGGCAATGCACCTCAATGAGGGTCCCCCGCATGCGATGGTGGGTCTCCCCCTAGGCCAGCCCGACACCACACGGCCCTGGGGCCCAGGGTCGCCTCCTGGCTACACAGCCGAGGCAGGCGGGGGTCTCTGAGGCCCCCAACAGGAGCAATTTCTTAATTTTAGTTTGTCCTAAGCAGACTGGCTGCCGCTGCTGGCTCCCAGTGGGAGCAGAACAGGGCCTTGGCCCAAGCGGTGGCCCTGAGGTTGAGCAAATGTCCTGGGGCCAGGATTAGAGCCTAGGTACATGCAACTCAGTCCTCCTTCCTCACCCTGATCCCTGCTGCTTTGCATCCTGCCTTTATTTAAAATTTTGACATTGTATTCATCATGTATTTTTTTGCATTAATTTTTTTAAAATTTCATCCCAATGTTCTTTAGCTTTGTGATTGAGTTTTTAGCAACCCTTCAATTTTGCACCTGAGGCAGGTGCCTCTCTTCCCGGCCTCACTCCAGTCCTCGAGGCCCTATGGCCCTGCAGCCTCCCGGTATCAGGATGCAGTGCGCAAGGCTTCGATTTACGTCCCAGCAGGCAACTCCGGCGGACGCATCACCGCCTGTTCCTGCTCTAGAGATGGCAGCAGGGACTGGGGACCTGAGGAGGGTCCAGGAGATCACTCTGACATGGGCTTCACCCCATCCAGCCCCTTCCTGGCTGCATGACCGAGGGAAGTGACTTCGCCACAGTTTGGATTTTTGCTACCGCTATGCCTGGCAGAGATTCCGCACAGCCTCAAGGCCCTGCCTGGCGAGCCCTGCGGCCTCTCTGTCCTCACTGACCACCACCCTCCCCCTTGGGTTTCTGTCCTCCCACCTTGTCAGGCTTGTTCTGTCCCAGGACCTCTGCATTCTGTCCCTTCTGCCTGGGCGCCTGTCTCATAACCACTGTCTCCTCCTTCTTTGGATGTGAGATTCCCTACCTATTCCTGGAAGTCCCCCTGGCCACCCCATGTAAGCAAGCCCCCGCCCTGTTTTATGTCCTTCCAAGCATTTATATGGCTCGGTGAGATGATTTTTTTTTAAATTTTTTTATTTTTTCGAGACAGAGTCTCACTCTGTTGCCCAGGCTAGAGTGCCGTGGCGTCAGCCTCGCTCACAGCAACCTCAAACTCCTGGGCTCAAGCGATCCTCCTGCCTCAGCCTCCCGAGTAGCTGGGACTGCAGGCACCTGCCACCACGC
>CAUYPO010072373.1:0-18207 GCA_963574435.1 Cheirogaleus major
AATGGTGACCTTTTGCCCACTCTCAGGGCACCAGCACTGGGGGCGACTGTTTATGAGGTGGCAGGTGGCAGGTTGGGGGTCTGGGTCATCAAGACACCCCATTGCCTCCTCTATGCCACCTTCCCGACCGCCTGTTCAGCCATAGTCCTCGCTCTTACTGACCTGCCCTGTGCAGTCTTATTCACCTGAGGCAGTTCCAGCTTAGAGTCCCCAACTTGGTGAACAGCTCTGTAGGGCTGGCCCCGCTCTTTGCCCGAGGCAAGACATCTAACTGCCTCCCCTATCAGCTCAGTTCAGTTTCCTCCCATCTTGGAGCCATCCTAGCATGGGTCTCCAGGGAGTTTCCACTAATGACAGCACTCTCCAGCACCCTCTTTTCCTGCCATGACTTTGCACCAATTTCAGACAGGACACTGGCTGGGTAGGTGTGGAGGTCAATGGGGAAGCAAGGAGTTCTCCTATGGGTCTGATCCCACTTCACCCTCTGGCCCAGCGGGCCAGCGCCCTCCCATGTGCCCTATTGTTTGTTTTGCACTCTCCAGAGAATGCGATCTTATCTCCCGATCACCTTTTTTTTTTCCTTTTTTGAGAGTCCCGCACTGAACCTCTGCGGAGTCTCCATGCTGTCCTTGTAGGGGGGAGATCCACTCGCATGTAGGAGACCAAGATCTATGTTTCCTTCTCTGGGAGCAGGAATCCAGGGGATTACCTTTACTCAGCCATTATGCCTGGTTTTTTGATGGTTTTTATCATCAAGGGATGCAGAATTTTCTCAAAAGCTTTTTCTGTCTCTATTGAGATGATCATATCATTTTTGTTTTTAATTGTTTATTTGGTGAATCACATTTATTGATTTTGCTAGCTTGAAACATCCATGTATCCCTGGAATAACACTTGATCATGGTATATTATGTTTTTGCTGTGCTATTCGATTTGGTGTGGTTATTTATTTATTTATTTTTTACAGAGATCCTGTTCTTACATAGCTTGCTAATCTTTTGCTCTGGCTTTTTACATCTATATTCTTAAGGGATATTGGTCTGTAGCTTTCTCTTTTCATTTTTTTCTTGCCTGGCTTTGGTATCAGGGTTATGCTGGCTTTGTAGGTGACAGTGGCTTTGTGTTAGGGTAATACTGGCTTTATTCCTCAATTTTTTTAGACAGTTTAAGTAGGATTGATATCAGATCCTCTTTGTACATCCTGTAGTATTTGACTTTGAATCTTTCTATTCCTGGGCATTTTTTGGGGGGAGGGGGAAGATATTTTATAATTGATTCAATCTCATTACTCTTTATTGGTCTGTTCAGGGTTTCTATTTCTTCCTGGTTCAGTATTGGGAGGTTTTATGTTTCCAGGAATTTATTTATTTCCTCTAGGTTTTCTAATTTGTGGGTATAAAGATGTTCATAGTAGTCTCGGACAATCTTTATTATTTCTATGGTATCAGCTGTAATGTCTCCTTTTCCTTTCTGATTATGCTTATTTTAATTTTTGCACTTCTTTTCTTGGTTAATCTAGCTAAAGGTCTATCAATTTGTTTATCTTTTCAAAGAACCAACTTAAGTTTTGTTAATCTTTTGTATTTTTTTTTTTTTTTTGGTCTACATTTTGTTTGGTTCTGCTATAATTTTGTTATTGATATTCTTCAGCTAGCTTTTGGAGTTTTTTGTTTGTTTGTTTTTTATTCCTATAGTTGCCATGTTAGGTTTTTAACTTGTGATCTCTCTATTTTTCTGATATAGGCATTTAACACTATAAACCTCTTTTAACACTATATTTGCTGTATCTCAGAGGTTTTGGTATGTTGTGTCCCTATTTTCATTTCTTTCAAAATATTTTTAAAATTTCTATCTTGCTTTTGTCATTGACCCAAAGATCATTCAGGAGCAGGTTGTTTAATTTCCATGTATTTATATAGTGTTGAGAGTTTCTCTTGGAATTAATTTTTACTTTTATTTCACTATCTGAGAAGATACTTGATATGATTTTATTTTTTAAACCTTATTGAGATTTGTTTTGTGGCATAACATATTGTTTATTTTGGACAATGTTCCATGCACTTATGTGACCAATATATATTCTGTAGTTGTTGGGTAAAATGTCTGTGTCTGTTAGGCCGATTTGCTCTAGAGTCCAATTTAAGCTGTGTTTCTTTGTTGACTTTCTGTCTCTATGACCTGTCTAGTGCTGTTAGTGGTTTAGTGAAGTCTCCCAGAATTATTGTATTGTTGTCTATCTCTTTTCTTAGGTGTAGTATTATTAATATTTGTTTTATGAATCTGGATGCTCTGGTGTTGGACACATATATTATATTTAGGATTCTTACATCTTCCTGTTGAATTGTTCCCTCTATCATTATATAATGATCTTCTTTGTCTTTTTTTATTGTTTTTGATTTAAAGTCTGTTTTATTTGATATGAGTATTGCTACTTCTGCTCCTTTTGGTCTTAATTTGTGTAGAATATCTTTTCCAACTCTATACTTTGAGTATGTAAAAATCTTTATCAGTTAGGTGAGCTTTTTAGGCATTGTTTGTTTATCCATTCCACCAATTTATATCTTTGAAGTGGAGCATTTAGTGTGTTTATGTTCAAAGTTAATATTGATATGCGAGGTTCTGTTCATGTCATAATGTTAATTGCTAATTAGTTGCTTTTTAGTCTCAATTGTGTAATTGTTTTATAAGACCTATGAGTTTTATGCTTTCAGGTGTTTTTATGATTGCAAGTATCTACCTACCTTTGTTTCCATGTTTATAACTTCCTTAAACATTTTTTGTAGGTTATTTCTAGAGGTGACTAATTCCCTTAGCATTTGCTTATGTGGGAAAAACTTTATTTCTTTTTCATTTATAAAGCTTAATTTAGAAGGATACACAATTTATAGCTGACAGTTTTTTTCCTTTAGGAAGATTAAAAATAGAACCCTAATCATTCCTGGCTTGTAAGATTTCTGCTGAGAAGTCTGTTGTTACTCTGATGGGATTTACTCTATAGGTGATTACACATTTTTCTCTTGCTGATTTTCGGATTTTTTTTTTTCTTCACATTGACTTTAGATAGTCTGTTGATTACATGTCCTGGTAAATTTTGTTTTTCAATGTATCTCCCTGGTGTTCTCTGAGCTGCTGGTTATCTGGGTGTCCAAATCTCTAGCAAGAGTAGGGAAGTTTTCTTCAATCATTTCCTCAAATAAGTTTTCCAAACATTTTGATTTTTCTTCTCCCTCAGGAATAGATTACTCCTACATTTGGTCATTTTACATAATCTCATACTTCTCGAAGGTTTTATTCATTTAAAATTGTTTTTAGAATGTTTGTCAATTGAGTTACTTTGAAAAACCTGTCTTCCAGCTCTGGAATTCTTTCTTCTGAATGGTCTAGTCTATTGTTAAAGTTTTCAACTGTATTTTGTAATCCCTTCAATGGATCTTTCATGTCCATTAATTTTGTTTGTTTGACTTTTTATATATCTACCTTTATATTTAAATATCTTTAGCAAATTTTTCATTCATATCCTGATTTTTTTTTCTTTGTGTTGGTTTTGCACTTTCTCTTGGATCTCATTGAGTTTGTTTAAAATCTATATTTTGAATTCTTTATCTGGTGTTTCAAAAATTTCATTTTGGATAGGATCCATTGCTACAGAGTCAGTGTGATCCTTTTGAGGTGATACAACAGTATGTTTTTTCATACTTCCAGAATTGTTTATCTGGTTCTTTCTCATCTGGATAAATTATTCTTCCTATGTTTGAATTTACACTCTATTGGATGGGTTTTCTTTCTTCCTATTGAAGATGTGACTATTTTGTATATTGTGTAGGCTTATTTTGTTTTGGTTCTGGGTTCTTTCAGTGGCAAAGAATCTATATGAATTCCTTGATTAAAGATTGCCTTTGGGTGGTGGATTTTTAAATGCTGGTTTTGGAAGCTATGTGCCGGGCATGTGATCAGGCTCACTGCCTCCTGTGGGGTGGAGATGACTGAGACCTCAAGAAGCTCATCTTGTCACTAGCACTGAGCACTTCTGTCAGCTGATTTTTTTACTGAGTTCTGCTGTTCAACCTACAGGCCAATTGGTGGTGTTTCTGGGTGAGAGCCAGCTGTGGTAGACACACACAGGTATATGCCTCATCTTTGTTTACTGGAGAAGCTTCTGTTGCTTCAAGCAGCAGGCTGGTGTGTGGAATGGTAGAGGCATGAACTCTCTGCTCAGCCCCTGAGGGGGAGCAAAGCTGACCAAAGCTGAACTGCCAAGTCCACCTTGGATACATAGATGGAGAGCACAAACAGCAGCCTTGGCAGAAGTGGTGGGAGAAGCTCCTGCTGACATGTGTCAAGGTCTCCCCAGGAGGGGTCACTGACCCAGCTCCATGGGTGGGTAGGCAGGAATATGATCCACCTCCCTGTCACACCCATGACCCGGCTCTCAGGGCACTCTGATTCGACAGGTGCCACTGTATATCCCCAGGCCGCAATTTAGCCGAGTGTCATAAAAGATGCCTGCCTCGTGTCTCACACCAAAATGTCTGGTGTTAAAGCTCTTCCCTCAGCTCCAGTCACACAGTTTTGAGGCTCTTCTGCTCTCTGCTGCACAAATGTTGCTTCTTCATGTATTGAGGAGGGAACATGTTTTGTGCAGGCCCAGGCCAGTGGGCACACAGCCAGTGGGGCCATAGCAGCACTTGCCAGCCCCAGAATGGCTGTCCTCCAGCACGCTTGTGCCAACCTCCAAGGGAGCAGCCACTCCCATGTCTCCACTAGAAGTGGTACAGTCACTCTCTGCCCCCAAGTGGGGAGCTCTTGCGCACAAGCAAGTGTGCTCTGATCCTTTTTGTCCCAAGGGCGCCCCCCTGGTGTGCTGCATTCTCCCTTCCCTTAGAGCAGCATTAGCATAGGGCCCCCTCCCCCCACTGACCAAGGGAACAGACTGGGGCACCCAGCAATGTCACACACAGACTAGCTTTAGGCCACAAAGCTATCCCTGTCTGCAAATCTTGTAGCCTGGGAGAAACCATGATGGTAGCAAATCTCCCTCCACTCCCATCTTGCAAGGGAAGAGACCCCACTTTCAGTGCCTATGGCTTGAATGCAGTTCTGGTTGTGGGGGACCTTCCTCTTCTCCAGATCAGATGTTGGAATCTCTGGCACAAGACCTAAATGCCCAGGCAGCCACTGTTGCTGGGTCACCAAACACTGACCAGCTTGCTATAAGCCCACACTGAGAATGGTGTCCTCCCGGTCCTGGATCTGGGAAAATGCCTGAAGGTTTCCCCAGTGCCTGTCCCTCTCACAGTCTCCCAGTCTCTCTTCAAGTTAGCTTTGGAGCTTGGGAGAAACAAGGTGGCCTTCTTGGTCTGGGTTGCAAAGTTCCAGTGGAAGGGTGAATCACAGAGTGATGCTCTCTGCCCCTCTCACATAGAGGAGCACCACTCACTTTTCTCAGCCAAAAGCCGCCATGCGGGCTGCTTGCACACCTTCTGTTCCCTGGTATCTGAAATGTCCTTTACTTTTTTGGTGAGTTCTTGTATTTCTTCTTGAATAAAAGCTCCCAGTGTTAATCTCTACACTATTTTGCTATTTCCAAGTGGATAAGGCTACCTAACAAAGGCCCTAATCCACCATCTTGGGGGAGGAGGAGAAGGAAGCCATCTCCATAACATAAAAGAGCCAGGTGAAGCAGAAAGTGCTGATGTAGAAGCTGTAAGAAATTATCCAGAAGACCTAGCTAAGATTATTAAGATGGCTTCACTGAAGAACAGATTTTCAATGTATATAAAACAGCTTTATATTGATAGAAGATACCATCTAGTACTTTCCTAGCTAGAGAGGAGAAGTCAATGCCCGGCTTAAAAGCTTCAGTGGACGGGCTGACTCTCTTGTTAGGGCTTGTACAGCTGGTGACTTTAAGTTGAATGCTCATTTACTGTTCTGAAAATCCCTAGGGCTCTTCAAAATTAGGCTAAATCTACCCTGCCTGTGCTCTATAAATAGAATAACAAAGCCTGAATGGCAGCACATCTGTTTAAAGTGTGGTTCACTGACTATTTTAAGCCCACTGTTAAGACCTACTGCTCAGAAAAATAGATTCCTTTCAAAATATTCCTGCACATTGACAATGCACTTGGTTACCCTATGAGGTTTCATAGAGATTTACTAGAAGATTCATGTTGTTTTCATGCCTACTAATACAACATCTGTTCTGCAGCCCAAGGATCAAGGAGTTATTTCAACTTTCAAGTTGTATTAATTAAGAAATACACTTTGTAAGGCTGTCACTGCCACAGATAGTGATTTCTCTTATGAATCCAGGAAAATTAAATTGAATTTCTTCAGGAAAGGATTCACCATTTTAGATGCCATTAAGAGCATTTGTGATTCGTAGGAGGAGGTCAAAATAGCAACATTAACAGAAATTTGGTTAAGTTGATTCCAAGATGAATTTGAGAAGTTTAAGACTTTAGTGGAGAAGACAACTGCAGAAAAAATAGCAATTAGAAGTGGAGCCTTAAAATGTGACTGAATTGATGCAATCTCATGATAAAACTTAAACAAATGAGAAGTTGCTTCTTATGGATGAGCAAAGAAAGAAGTTTCTTGATATGGAATCTTCTTCCAGTGAAGATCATGTGAACATTGTTGAAATGATAACAGAGAACTTAGAATATTATAAAAACTTAGTCAATAAGGTAGCAGCAGGCTTGAGAGGATTGACTTCAGTGTTGAAAGAATTTCTACTGTGGGTAAAATGCTACCAAACAGCATCATGTGCTACAGAGATATTTTTGATGAAAGGAAGAGTCAATTCATGCCACAATCTTCATGGTTTTCTTATTTCAAGAAATTGCCACGGCCAACCAATCCTTCAGCTGCCAGCACCCTGATCAGTCAGCAGCCACCAACACCAAGGCCAGATTCTCCACTAACAGAAGGAATACACTCAATCAAATGATCAATTAGCATTTTTTAGCAACAAGGAATTTTTAAAATAAGGTGTGTACATTTTTAGACATAATGCTATTGCACAGTTGATAGACATAGTACAGTCTAAACATAAATTTTATATGCACTGGGAAACCAAAAAATTTGTGTGATTCATTTTATTGCAATATTTCCTTTATTGCAGTGGTCTGGAACCAAGCCTGCAATATTGCCAAGGTATGCCTGTACATAATTTTTTATCCTAGCAAAAATCAGTTGTTTCATTTTGTAATGTAGAAGCAGTTACTATACATGGATTAATTTTGTTTAGCATAGCTAGGAAAATAAAATTCTGAAAAACAGAAATCTGTATTAAGGTGGTACTTTCGTAGAAACAAATATATAAAATTCACTTATTATAAAATAAAGTATTGAGAGAATTAAAAATGAGCACCTGTTCAAGGACATGGAGAGCAAGTTTAGCAGTGTTGTTTATTCATACTTCAGCTACTCATTACATAGACATATATACATAACCTCTAATTCTGCATATTTAGGTAGCTGGATCATCATCAGTAGTACTCAAATTTAATTTTGAATTATAGCCATTAACCTAACAGCAGACTATATATTTTTTCAAATTTCGAAAAGACAATTTTATTACTTGGGATTATTTTCTATTTCTAATATTAATATCTATAGTGTTTTTAAAATCAGGTAACAATATTACTTCCCAGAGAGTAATCTACAATATTTTTCAAAGGTCTGGAAAGTGGACAGAACATTGCTCTTTCCTACAGCAAGACATTGAGGGGATCAAAATCTTAACTGGTGTTTGTAAAACGCTTTGGCTATAGTCATGGGTGACAAATTGCGCTTCCTCGCCACAGCCTATGAGAAACTAGCGTGAGTGAGCCACAGCGGGAGAGTCGGGAGCCCTGGGGTATCATTTCATGGTCTAAAAAACACCATTTCTAACCATTTGCTTTTCCACCTGCATCCGGAGCGTCAGCTCCCTGGGGCAGTTTACACACCTGTCCCTCACAGACCGTGGGAGGAGGCCCTGCCGCAGGAGCAGGTATTCTTCCACTTGATTGGATGGCCTCTCAGCTCTTTTCTCATGAGCTGAGAGGAGGCAAATAAAATGGTCCTGGAGGCTCACCTTCTCCCCTGTTGCGGCAGTTCGGCAGACAGCTGGCCCAGCAGGTTTGACATAATCCAGAGGGACAGGCAGGTGCGAGCAACTGGGCTTCAGAACGCCTCCTCCTTCCAGCAAGCTTATATCCGGAGCCCTCCGCCTCCGCCCCTTTCCAGCCAGGCCCCTTCTTGCTCCGGGGCTGCTCCAGAGTTACACAGTCTCCTAGATGCCCCCTGGCCCCTCACCCTGCAATTGTGTACGCCCCAGTGGGTGGGTCCTGCTTGGGGAATGTTGGCCACGGCACATGCGGACCATCTGCGCCTGCCTTCAAGTGTGCGGTGTTGAGATGTCAGAGGACACTGGACATTCCGTTACTTCTCCGCCAGTTACTTCTCCCTTATTTTTATCTGCACCACATGATGTGTGTTCCTGTCCCATTGGCATGACAAGGAACTCAGCTAATAAACTTTACTTCCATATGTGTATGTGTAGAAAATACTGAAACTCATTTTAATGTGCAATTAATAGTTCTTTTTTGATATTTCACATTATGTTCTAAGGAACAGAACCTGAGCAAGCAAATAAGTAATTTTGTTTATATACACCTAAGCCCGAAGTATTTAGCTAGGTGTTTAACAAAGAAAGACTTCTTAATCGCTGTGATCTTATACCCTGAGACAATGCTCCTCTTCTAAGAAAACTCACTATGTGCTTAAGAACAACGACTTCACTCTTTTGAATCTTAGGGGATTTGTTGGTCGAAAGATGAGATTAATGATTCCTATTTGATGTTTTGCTGCCTTTGGAAAAAACAATGAATAAATAAATAGATAAATAAGTAAATAAAATCTGTCTTTTACATGAGCCTGGCATAGAGTAATGCCTTGATGAATGTTAGATCTCTTCATGTTTATTTTGTGACTTTGTATTATTTAATATTTGTTAATATTTGTTAACCAAGACATCTCTGGTAATTTGAGCTTAAAGATGGTTTAAATGATTCCAGTCTTTAATGAGAATATTTGCTTATTGACATTTTTATCTACCTATAGCCATGCTTCACCCACTGGCATCAAAGGCACAGAGTAATTCTGAGATTTGGAAGGTTTTTATATAATTTAAATCTTTAACATATTGTTTTAAAAAAGCGGGACCCTCCGTTTGGAATTTAGTCTCATTTTTCACTGACGCCAAAACATATTCCTTTGGAACACAACGGTAATTCACATCCATTAATATGAGCAGATTTAGAAGCTTCAGCCCTGGCATAGCTTATGTTTCCATTTGGCCAGGAATGGCATTATAACACCGTTTAAAGGCCTCATTTTTAGTCAACTCTGCCAGGCTACTCAAATGCTCTTAAGACTTTATTCTCTCAAAGTCAAAATGTATACAGTCTTCTAAGGATTTAATAATACCGACTATCAAAAGAATCACCTTCTTGATTTAGACAAATGGTCCACCTGACCCAACTTTCAGTCTCTCAGAATTTTACTGTGGATGTTTTTGTGCATGATGGTTTTTCAAAGCATTGATTTTAAATGCTGAAGATGAACACAAAGGGAGTTATGGTCATTTCTGTGCAGATTTCTGTCTCAGAAAACACTCTGTAGAATACTAACTTTTTGCAAACTGCTTGGATAACTGCAAAACAGTTCTTTAAACCTTTGAAGCCTCAACTTCCTTATTTATAAAGCAAGATCAATAATACTTTACCTGAGAGTGAATGTGTGACTAACTAACATTGGGTCAGGTAGGTAATGAACTTACCATACTTTATGGAAAATATATGGTCATCTTATTCATAAACTACTTTGTAAACACAATTCAGAATTTTCAGGCATCAAAAGGTAGAGAGAAACTGAGGAATACAGCTTAGAAACACGAACATGCAGAGAACATGCAAGTTTTAGGAGTAATTTTATCTTTATCAATTATTTAAATATTAAGTCACATTTCTCTTAATTATTTTATGTAAATAAGTTAAGTTGAAAAGTTGAAGCACTAATATTAGGACAAGAATTGTAGCTTTTATACAATTAGTGTGTGTTTTCAAAGATGAAAAGCATTTCACAAGGTACATGCAGAAAGCATTTAGAATGAACTGCTCTAGCTTGCCATCAATGATGAAATATAAGGTAAAAAATCAAAAACAATAGTTGCAATTCCAGAAATGTATCATCAAAATCATGTCCAGAACAACCCGACCTTATGCCAGTTATCCCAACGTAACCATGAATCATGCTTCCTTGCTCTCTTCAAAGTCTAGACAGTGAATTACATATTTATGTATTACTGGTGTTGATGGATCCTGTCAGTCAGTGTGTAATGCAAAAGGGCCAAACATGCACATGTTGAAATGTGTGTGAAAGTGACTAAATTTAGTGTGGATAATATATATATATATATTTTAGATGACTACTCTATTTTTAATATTTATTTACATCTTTTGGTTATCATTTCAAATATTCTTCTCTGATTCCACAGGTAATGGATTCCTGTGAACACATAAAGGAGATGGTATATGAATGAATTTATACCTTTCCTGAAAGTGAGGTTATTCAAAAGTTTAGGTTAATTAAATGCAAAGGTATTGAACCACCATCATTTTGTTTGGACAAAATAAAATAATTCATTCTTATCTCTTTAGGACATTTAAGGATTTCTTTGCTTTTCTATTATTTTTATTGTCATGGAAGACGATTTGTATCACATGTCAAACATGTGACTAGGGAAGTGTGTTAGAATATGGCAAGTTCGATGGCGTGTGAAGAAATATATTATCTCTTTAGTGGAGAATGTGCTGTTCTTTTTACTTTTCTCTCTGCGATAGTACTTTTATTTTAGACTACTTTTCATCTTCCTACACTGCTACATTAGTAGGATAATTTCATTTTCCAGCACAGTTAACCAAGATAGTAAAGACTTCGTATTTGAAGGCCAAAGACTCAACTGACAATTAAAAGTAGCCTTTTATGGAAGTGATCTGTATTGCATATAATATCCTTCATCACCTGAGTGAATCCAAGTCGCCACGTCACATGGAATAGAAGGTCTAGGATCTGGTGAGTCAGGGTCCAGGTCAAAAGAGAATCTGCAAAAGTATGAACTGAAAAACATCCAGGTACATTTAGGTTAATTCTATAAAATGTCACCTGACAGAGATTTTAAGTTCCTATAGGGAGAAATATTTATGAAGATAGAAAGATAAATTGAGGATATATTTGGAAACCTTAAATTCCATGTTATAGAGTATATAATTTATTTATTTTTTAGCAGGTGAGTGATATTACTATATAATAACTAAATATAAATATACTACTAAATATATAGGGTAGCCTTTGGAACATAAACATTTCAAATGTTTATTTCACTTAATGGGAAAATTATAAAGTTTTGTTTTGGTAGGCTATAAATATAGTGAAGAATGAGATACAATTAAAGAATTATAAAGGTTAGACTTTGACAGTTGGAAAGGAATATTTTGCTACTAGGTTACTGCCATGCTTTTAAGTTTAAATTGTTGTTGCCCCCAAATTAATATGCTGGAACCCAATACCTAATGTTGTAATATTGAGAGGTGGAGCCTTTGGGCAGTGATTAATTCATGAAGACTTCACTCTCATGGGTGGGATAAGTGCCCTTATAAAAGAGGCTCAAGTGAGCTCCCTTGTTCCCTTTTGCCATGTGAGGACACAGAAGGAAGGCACCATCTATGAAGCAGAGATCCCTCAGCAGACACTGAGTTTGCTGCTGCCTTGGTCTCGGACACCTCAGCCTCCAGAACCATAAGAAATAAATTTCTATCGCTTACAAATTACCTGTACTAAGGAATCTTGTTATAGCATTTCAAAGGAATAATACTGCTACCATATTGCAAATCCTAAGGGGAATAACAATGCATGTTATAGTCTATATATAGAAATCAAATTTTTATTAGAAGAAAAGGTGATGTTCCAAGGACTCTGAAACAGAGCAATTGAGTTATACAAAGGCTGAGATTTATTTGGGCTTAGGAAGAGCTAGAATCTGGACCTCTAATTATCACTGATGCTTTATTTTATTTTATTTATTTTATTTTTAGCATTCTGGTTTAACTCTCCTTTCTTGCAGAAGAAAATTGCTTTCCGTACGTGGTACAGAACATGTTCACCAACTGTTCCTGTATTTTTCATCTTACAGCTTCAACCAGTGGATATAATACATGTTTATTTTGCTGGCTCACTTTCAAAACTCCCAGAGATGTCTGTGTGTTCGTAGGGTGCTAGTGCGACCTGGACGCCTGCTAACAGCGAATGCCTATGAGAAAAGTGGGAGAGGAAAACTTAAGAAAATAGATTATGTGGATAAATACATGATATCCGCTGCAAACAATCACGGGCGTAGAATGCGCATGCACGTGCTGAGTGGTTAACAAATATATATTGAGGGCCTATGATGTGTGTGAGCCATGGCAGGTGACGCAGATGCCACAGCAGGTAAGACAGAGCCCCTGCTCTCATGGGCAGGCATACATAATATTTTAAGATGACATTGTATTATGTCTACACTTAATTCTTAGGATTGTGACAATTAAGAGTGTCCATATGTATGGCACCTAAAGTGCCTGAGACAAATAAATACACTTTATGTGTTAGCTTAGGTATTAATGTCATAATGGCCAAATATTCAGTAAAGAAACATGATCTCTCCTATGAGCCTGGAGAGATTCCTAAAGATGCCACATGGCTTCAGCCACTGCTACCAGTGCCTTCACTTCTAGTCAGGACCCTTTTTGTTGGCAGGGAAGGAAAATTGAATTAAGCTATTTTAGTCAAAAAGGTGAAATTAAGGACTTGTTTAACCAACCATGGGGACGTCAGCTGTATTGGTAGGAATCTTTGTTTATCATGGACAGAAATGCACTTCAGAGAACGTAAGCAATGTGGGTACTTATTGGAAAGATATGAGGCTCCTCATAACTAAGGAAAGGCTAAAGAATGAGGCCTCAGGAGAGCCCGGGGCAGAATGTGGAATCCGGGAAGCCAGAGCTGATGGGCAGGGTCTTGACCTCTTAGCTAGGTTGGGACACTTGGCCTCTCTGGGTCCTGGTGTCATTCAGCCCAAGGTGCAAGCCTCAGAGAGGCACCTGATTCACCCAGCACCTGATTCAGGTCCTGCCCTGTTAGCCAAGGCCCCTCTACTGAAATTTTTCCCAAGAATATGTTGAGCAGAGGGAGAAAAGTAGGAAAATGGCACTTTATAGAAAAAGGAAAAAGGATTTTGTAGCAATGAGGCAAGAAATATCTAATATACTATATTGAGACTCGGTGTCTGAGACACTTGCAAGTTCTGTAGATTGTGTAAGAGTGAGCACACTACACCTAATATTTTTTCAAGTATATTCTAAATAATGTGTTTTTAGAATTTCTCAAAGCATAATTATTTGTGGTGAAATTCTTTTACTTTTTATTTTTAAAAGCTGTCCTTTTAGGAAAACAAAAATCACTAATTTGTAATCTAAATTTCTTGTCTCTGATATCCATGTTTCTAAGAAAACTATCTGGATGGTTCTTGCACACAGTGAAGATCTGGATGCATAATTTGTATGTGAAATTAAAAGCAAAACATTTTTAACTCTGCACTCTAAAGGCATATCATTATTAGTAAGACAGAGCAATTGTCACTACTTTTTATGCAAACAGGTTTACATTTTTTTAAAATACCTCTTTTATAACCAAGATAGTGTTTTTTAAAACAAAACCAAAAAAAGTTCATGTTGACTTGAAAACTTTAGATGCAGGCCCGGTCCCAAAGTTGGTTAAGTGTGTTTCCCCTTCTATCAACTAGAACATGTTCCTTCAGTAACTATTAGCAGATGTTACTTTAGTATTCATACTTAGCAGTTCTTCTGAAAAATGATGTTTTTAGTGTTTTCCGTTTCACTGGAATTCCCATTATAGATCTGCAGGAAAATGTAAACTCCTATGTCGTAACAGATGACTCAGTCAATCAACATTAAGCATTTATGCACTCAGATAAGAAACCAAGTTTGCACTTGGCTAGAGATGAGACGAGCTCCCCAGCCCAGTGAGCTATGGTCAAATCTCTCTCTCTAACGCCAGGACTCAGAGAGGAGACAGTGACCCATAACTTCTCTTACTCCAGTCACAAACAAAGAAGGTTTCAAGATGAAATCTACATGTTCAAGATTTTCCTTTTCCTTTTTAAATATTCAGTTGACTAACACATACGGTGTCTCTTATCAAAATAACAAAACAGCTTCCAAAGACTGCACAGATCTTTGAATTCTGCGCATGTGTTAAGTCGGCCTTTCGGATGTCATAAAATATATGTGGATCTAGTCATTTAAAGTGTCCCTGGGGAAAAAAAGACTGGGAGCAGGGTTAAAACCAATCATCTGAATCCTGAACATTCCTCACCTGTCCACACGCCATTACTCTGCTAGGGTTTCACACGCCACAGTTCTTTCCCAGTTCCTGAATCCTGAAGTCAAATAGGAAAGGTCAAGACTATACAGGATGATTTAAATGATGCAGAATAAACAGCATAATTAATCAACAAAATTTATCAAGAATCTACTCTGCCAGGCTGTGATAAAAGAAGGAGCTATGACCTTCCTAGAGTTAATGGGCCAACCAGAAAGACAAGCTGAAAACTGTGCAGTGGCAAACTGTGTAATGCAGCAATAAATAACACAGAGCCCTGCTTACAATACTTGTCTCTGGGGCATACAAAAGGACTGATAATCTGGTGTAGTAGAGGGAAGACTCAACCCAGGCAGAGGCAATGAGGCAGCAGTCATGGAGGAGCTGAGATTTAAGGATGGTCAGAAATGAACTTGGTAAGTTCATAGTTTGGGAAAAGAATTCTGGAGAGGGGAATGGTGTGCACGAGATTAGGAAGGCAGAAAACAACAACATACATACAGCCTTGGTAGAAGGAAGAAAAAGAAATGTTGGCCTAAGTCTGAATCTGTTATAAGCCAAAGCAGCACATAAACCAAGGACCATGGCGAAACCAACGCGATCAGAAATCTAGGACGATAAAAGAAGAGGCCAGATTCAGTGCAAGCAGAAACAAACTGAGATACAGATATGGTGAAATTTGAACCAGGAAGAGAGGTTTTGTATCGGGAATTTTAGCAACTGCATCCTTTCCACCTGAACCACCCCATCAGGCAGAAGCGTGACCCAAAAGGAACCCCCGGAACATCACGTATTCCATGAGTTGCCGTATTTCTCTCCCTCCCTCTGTATCCAAGCCCCTTGCAAAGACAAGCTTCAGTACTCACATCAATGATGTCAACCCCATGTATTCCTCATTTTATTTTGAGTGAATAAAAATATGCAAAAATACATAGATATTGGAAAGAAGATGGCAAAGAGGCGAGTGGCCCAGTTGTTTCTAAGTGGCTGGGTCAGTCCTGGTTGCGCCTTTGGATCTGGTGTCCTTTTCCACCTCACTCTGCACCCCAAGGTGAGCCACACGCACAGCATCAACAGACCTTTCCCTGCTGGCTCTCGCTTAGGTTCAGCCTCAAAGGGTTACAGGCAGAAAGGAGAAAGAAGAGGGAGGGCCAGGTTTCTATTCTTCTTTCTCCATATATGGTGGATCACCATGGGCTGGCTTCTTTCACCAAAAGTCACAGCTTCTGTCCTAAGCACTCTCGCCACTTCTCTCTCTCTGTCGCCCCTCACCGCAGTCCTTCTAGGCTTGGGATGGCGATGGTGCCCCACACCTTCTAGTCCTGGTACTGTGATCCCTGTGGTTTCCCTATACCTTGATTGCCACTTTATAAATAGTTCTGTTATTGTCTGACTGGGCTGGCCACTGGTACCAGTAGTAGTCTGAGGACAAACACTCTTTAGAACACTCTGTGATAAAGGAAGGAGCTATGATCACCCTAGAGTTAATGGGTCAACCGGACAGACAAGCTAAAAACTATGTAACGGCAAATTGATCCTATGTTCGAGAAATGCAGGGGACGGCCTGGTTGGGTGGGCACAGGGTGCAAGTTGGGGCTGCAGTAGAGTCCTGCTTGAGATGTGCCTGGGGCAATCAGTCGTTCTAGTATTTAAAGTGAGTGTAAAGATGGGGCCTCAGCTGGCTTTTTGACAACTCTTATACCCAAGGAGCTGAGAAGTGTACAAGTTTTGGACATCTGAATAACAAAATGCAGGAAAAAATCAAAAACCTTGCATGACAGGTTTGAAGCAGTCCTGCATCCCTTGCACCCCAGGGCAGCTACAGCTGAGCATGGAGCTCACGGCCTGACGGGAAGAGTCTTTCACACTCGGGCAGTGGGTGCCAGCCCGTAGACCCTGAGGTCAGGGATGGAGACAATTCAATAGACACTGAAGAAGAGTCTGAGAAATGCAAACCTCGATCTTCCCTGAGGGAAACAGCACTCTGCACAAATAATTCCAATAGGGCTGTCCGGGTCACTTGCTTACGGGAAGCTTCTGAAGACCCAGACCACCATCGCCACTGCCTCAAGGCCCAGAGTGACTCTAGGTCTGTTCATAGCCCAGGGAGGGAAATACAAGACGCCCTACAGGAGGAACTTGCCCACACTCGGGAAAAGGCAGAGTCCTTCACGATTCTGCAGAGGTGGCCGTCTGCAGGGCATACAGGATAGTGGATCATAGAAGCACTAGGACAATATAAAGCCAGAGGGGGCTGGATTGATTAAAGTGAGTGCATTCACCTTAGATTTAGGGATTAGTGTGTTAACCCAAGCACTTGATGGTGGCACTTACTTTCTGTGGTTGTGTAACTGAAACCCAGAAGCAATGCATTTAAAATAAGTAAGGTTGAAAAGCCGAGCTGTCTCTGGTAGCTGTAGGAAGAAGTCAGTTTCTGGGGGAGGCACTATGTGAAAGGACTGTGTGCACACTGGTTACCAGGCCATCGTCACACTCTTCAGGAAGGACCACAGAGTTCTCTCCACTGATGCAAAACACTGTAGGGAGAGAGGGGTCCCTTAGCATTCTTAAAAATCAGCTGTCATGTGTAGCTCAGAAAAAGGAAAGACTGGTGAGAATTCTGCAGTGGAGTTATAATAGATCCTATAGTTGGAGGTAGATTTCCTGTGCAGTGATTACTAGTCTACAATTTCTACCACTTGCATGAGTGCAGTGAGACAGAACACTCAACACAAGTTAAAGAAAGCAATTTTTTTGCTTATAGATAGGAAGCGTGGAACAGAAGCCCAAGATTTATGACAAGCCAGTCCTCCAAGGCTCATAAAAGATGCTCAGGGTAGATGGAGTCTTGTCTGTGCCTGCCTCGTGTCATACCACAGCTAACGGACCCCAAATAACTCCATTCTAGGTTTTCGTATCCTGGGGGTAACTGGATTCACTGAGCTAAATCACTACAGGACATACTATTCTGGGAAGGACAGAAGCAGATCCCAGGCTGCTCTGGGCAGTCCATCCTTATCTCAGGTTTTCTCATTCCCAGCACATTCTACAATTATTCTGAGAACTACAATTGAGAAAGAAGGCTGATATATAGGCAAAATCAGTGCACTATCTGATGTTTCAGCTTCTCATGAGCTTTAGTCAATAAGAAGTCAAGCAGGAGACTGGAGGGAAGAGAGCAAGGCTGAGCTATTGCATCCCCTGGTCCTGTCCTGATGTTGTGACTCTGAGCGGGCTGCACCCCTTAGTCAAGGGTCAAAGCTCCTGAGAGGCCATCCTCTGCACACATCTCTATCATTCCAGCTTCTGGTACCTGCTCCTTCCAGCCCCTTCTACTCTACTGTGCCACATTTACTGGCTATAGTAAGTACAGGAACAGGGTACTGCACCATTTCTTTTGATATCTTTATATCTTACATACTGCTTTAGCTTCTTTTTAAAAACTTCCTCAAATTACCCAGTTTAAATGTGATGTCTTTTTTTGTTTTATTCTGTTCTGTTTTTTCAGAATCTCTGACAGCTACATAGGACCAAGCAAGCTGATTCCCAGTTCCCCAGTACAGATATCTGCAAAGCATGGATGTAGGGTGCAGCGTCCTCAGACCCAGGAATGGCAGTAGCACTTGCTGTGAGATTTGTATTGGTGGGGCAGGGATGCAAAAGTAAGTTAGAGTGAGTATAAGTGGCTTGAAAGGATTTTAAATGTCACTAGCCTCCTCT
>CAUYPO010072374.1:0-12396 GCA_963574435.1 Cheirogaleus major
TGCTTGTAGTTCCAGCTACCCGGGAGGCTGAGGCAAGAGGATCGCTTGAGCCCAGGAGCTTGAGGTTGCTGTGAGCTAGGCTGATGCCAAGGCACTCTAGCCCAGGCAACAGAGTGAGACTCTGTCTCAAAAAAAAAAAAAGAATGTGATTTTTAATGGCTATGTGGTATTCCATTCCGTGGATGTATTAATAGCATTTGAGCCAAGTACTAAATAGCAAGTGGCATCTCACAGGTATGGGAGAGGTAGGAAGGGCCCTTCCAACTAAAGGAGCAGCCTCTATTTATTCAGTTGGTAAGCATTTATTAAGCACCCAATGTATGCCTGGCACAGTGGTTGATGCTGGGAATACGTAGCTGAATTAGGTAAATAGACATGCTGAGAAATTCGGAGTGTAGGGGCAGGCATGTGATGAGATAACTTCGAGACCATGTGACACTTATACAATGTCAAGATGTTTACGGCACTGTGGGAATGCGGAGGAGGAGAATAGACCGACCATGGCAGAAGTGCACGGGCCGTGTGCTGAGTGTTCGGTGACTGACAGGGCTGGAGCCCCAGGGAATGGCTGGACACGGACAGCTTCCTCCCATAGAGCCGTAATCCACACCCCTCAGGCCCCACAGCCTGGCCCCAGGGTTACCAGTGACAGAGCGGCAGGTGGAGAAAAGACTCCTGCCTCTCTGCCGTGGCAGCTTATCAAGGCCTGGTTATCTTTGGAAAATGGTTCGTTTTCCCTGCCACAGGATGGATTCACAGTACTTTGGCCAGACTGTTATGACTAAAGTATACAGATGCTGTCAAATTTAGTGTCTTCAGATATTTTAATGGCAGATGCAATTTACTTTTGATTATTGGTCACTCAGGTGGCTTGCAAACACAAATTGCCTGGACCAACTACTATTTTTATGTTCATAGAAATGATCGTGATTTGGCCAGTCCAAGAGTTCTCCACGTCAGCACTGTTGACATTTGGGGCCAGGTAATTCTCGTGGTGAGGAGCTGTCCTGTGCGTTGTAGGATATATAGCCGCGTCCTGGCCTCTGTCCACTTGATGCCAGGAGCACCTCCCCAGTTGAGACAACCCAAAATATCTTTAGACATTGCCACATATCCCCAGGGGTTCCCAACTGAGAGTCCTAGCTAAAAAAATCTGTCAAACTGGTTGGACAGGTGAGCCCAAAGTGTCCATCTTGTAGCCCCATGAAAAAAGAGCAAAGACAGAATATACAAAGAATGGCTGCCCGGAGTGAAATTCACATGTCAGTGTCAACATCCTAAACCTGCCCAGTGGAAATAGGGCCAGCTGGGGGCGCCATTTGACCCATGAAGAGCGTCACTGTGACTAAGTCTGTAACTACTAATATGAATAAGTCTATAACGTGTGGTCACTCTAGCACAGCTGTGAAGCTGCCAGGATGCCAGGTGCATGTAAAATAGTTCTTATACTTTCATTCCATTTTCGGTGGGTGAAACTGCAGGTCTGAAAACAATATTTCAATACATGAAAGCAGCTAGAACAATGGGATGGGTAGTGAGAGTGAAGATTACTGGTGATTTTAGGAGACTGTTCAGTGAAAGTTAATGTGTTTGCCCCAAGGTAGCTGGAGTTGGCTTAGATTTTGTGTTTTAAGTGACAACACCTTATTAAAAACAGGGATTGCAATCGAACTGGTTGGTCTTATGGCAGAAGAGCTTAACCTCTAGACTACCTATGTGCTGCAACTTTCATGAAATCTTCCCGTGGGTTCAGGGGTCGTGGTTGGGCTCATGTCTGATAATGAGTTAGAGAAAAGATCGAGAACCTCAGAAGATAGAAGAACAGAAAGCAAAAGAAAACCCCTGTCTTTGGCCTGTATTAACCCACAGGGGAATAGGGAATTGCTTTAGTTCTGTGTTTTCCTTTGAATCTACAACTAGTCCTAAATGAGGCTTCAGCTTAAAAAAAGTTTTGAGTCTATGATTGAGAACACATAAACCCATTTTTTTTTCTGGGAGATGTGGAAATGTTCTATATCTTAACAAAGGTATAGATTCGTGCATTTCAATGTATGTAAATTTTACTCCCCTCCCCCTCTCCCCAATACTAAATACAAAGTAACCTCTGGAGGGTGTGGCTGTACCTGGGCAGGGCTGTGACCTGTGGGGCTTTTTGGACTCTAGAAGACTGACCCCAAGGGAACCAGCACCCAGCTCCACTGCCTGGGCATCCTGACGGGACTCAGGACTCGGCTGGGAGGAATCACCGTTGTGTCCCACTGGAATTGCTGGTGCCCCCAAGCCTTAGCCAGCGAGTGACAGAAACATTTGTTACCATAAAGAAGTCTTGCCATAAAGTAATAGTAAGAAGTGGGTGCTGAGAAGAGCCAGAAGGAAATCTGGCGGACAGCTCATGAATCATCATCTCGTTTATGACTGCCAGGACAGGGTTGGTCAAAGGACCAGGACAGTTAACATTCGCCAGACCTGGCCTCCCACACCCAGCTGTACACCCGCCCTGAGGTGTCTGAGGTTGGAGCGCCTGTGCGCTCTTTAAAGGGACAGAGAAAAGTAGAAATCTCTGTTTTGTTTTGTTTTTAAAGTGAAGGAACCTTTCTAGAACCCATCCTCCCCCCATCAATCCCACCCTAGCAAAACCGCCTCACTTTCCATTTGCTGGAATGATGTTTCAGCAGCCCACCTGGCAACGGGAAGGAGACCGCCCTAGAGGTGTGTTCATCCCCCCCTAGCCCCCCCCCCCCCCGGGGCTTAGAAGGGCCCAGCATCCCTTGTGGGTCAGGGAAGTTTTGCAGGAGTGCAAGCATTGTGGGCTTCCATCCTCAAGGGGCATGGGGAGGGGTCAGTGGTCAGGCAGGGCACAGGCTGTCCCCACTGCCTTTGAACGGTGGGTGTGACCCAGGCCTTTCATGCACTCTCCCCCATTCGTTCCAGGAGCAGACCTGTGACGGAGCTTCTGTAATTTCCATTTTACAGATGCAGGAACTGAAGCTCTGAGAGGCTACTCAGCTACCCGAGGTCACACGGCTAGTAGACATCAAACTTCCACCTGAACTTGAGTGTCCAACCCCAAAGGCATGCTTTTCCATTGGGCTGCATGGCCTTTGCAAGATGCAAACCCAGATATCAGTGCAAGACAGTAATCGCCTTGCCCCAGGCCAGCGTGCAGTGATTCTGTAATGCACACCGTGACCACGTGATCGTCAGGCCCCACACGCTGACGCGCTCGCCTCCCAGGCTAGATCTCGGCCTGCGCTTGCAGCCGGAGATCAGAGCAGCCTCAGGCTTAGCCCTGCTTAGGAAGACCCGACTGAGGAGGGAGCGCCTCCAGTCAGCACGTGGCAGTTCAGCTGCTGGTGCCCAAGGGTGACTCAGAAAGGTCCCAGTGGAGGAGGCGGTTTCCCAGGTGACATGTGAGGCGTGTAGCCACAATCATTTCCCATCGTCCTGGCTGTACCGGCAGCATTAGTGTGGCCACCTCTTTCCTTTGGCACATTGCCCTCAGGGGAAGGCCCTGTTTCCCTTGAATAAAATGTCTGGGTGGGGAGGGTGGTGGTTTACTTTCATCTCTACGGTCTGAGTCCTCCCATCCATTCTGGTTAAAGGGCCAGTCCTTGTCTAGGCCTACAAGGCTCTGTGCGCCCTGGCGCCGGCCCACCCGGCTGGCTTCTAGTCTCTTCTCTCCACCTCGCACTGTGCGTTCTTGCCTGATTGTGCTCCATGCAGCTTCCCCATTGAGCAAGTGCTCACTCACATCTCTGTGCCTCGCCAAGGCTGGCTTTCTGCCTGGGCTGGTCGTGGGCCAGTGCCCCTGACCTTTCAAGACCCCAGTCTGGAGCATCACTTCCCCCAGGGAACCTGCTCTGACCCTCCAGTCCCAATGAGGGCTGCCAGTTTGAATCGATAGCACTCCTGGCCTGTCTCCTCCTTAACAGCACCAAGCGACTGGGAACCACCCCCTGGTCCACGGACTCTGGAACAAGAAGGCTTGCAAGGAATTGCTGGGCGTGTGTGTTGTGGATCACAGAGTCAGATTGCCTGGGTTCATATCTTGTTTCTTCCCTGTATCTGGGGTGGGCTATTTAGCGTTTTCTCTGCTTTAGCGTCTTTATCTGTAAAATGAAGATAATGATACACCCCTGCTCAGAGCTGTGAGAATTCAGTGCGGCCCTTACCACTCCAGACTGTCATACTCTGCTTAGGTGACTGTCCTCCCCACAGCTTCTCGCCTGCATTTCCAGGACATAGCATGGGACTTGGCAAGTCGCAGGCCTTCAGTAGGTGTCCACTGAGTGAATGAACCCCGTAGTCCTTAGACATCACTGTGGTTCTTAATCATCCCTCCGGAAACTGATCTAAATGGATTAATTGTCAGCAACAGCAGAACCGATGGGGTCCAACGTGGAATTCTGTAGATGCCCCCAGACTAGCCACACCTCCAAATAGGAATGGGTTCTGGTGTCGCCACTTGGAAACAGGACTGTCCATGCTCTGTGTTATTGCCGGTGTCCAGCTCTTCACTCGTGGAGAGCCTTGCAGGACTGTGAAGCATGGTACAGTCCACAACGTGCCGAGGACTGGGAGAAGGGGCTGCCAGCATTCATCCCGCGGGTCGGGCATGAGAAATGCAGCACAGCCTCCTACGCAGGGGAGCAGCAGGGGCCACCTTGTGTGTTCCCTCTCCCTTTGACTCCTCTCTCTCACCCCCTCCATCCTTTTCTAGCTACTATGCTGTCCTGTACCCCATGGTGTATCCCATGAAGATCACGGCGAACCGGGCTGTGATGGCGCTTGTCTACATCTGGCTTCACTCCCTCGTCGGCTGCCTGCCACCCCTGTTCGGTTGGTCCCCCGTGGAGTTTGACGAGTTCAAGTGGATGTGTGTGGCCGCCTGGCACCGGGGGCCTGGCTACACTGCCTTCTGGCAGATCTGGTGTGCCCTGCTGCCCTTCCTGGTCATGCTGGTGTGCTACGGCTTCATCTTCCGCGTGGCCAGGGTCAAGGCCCGCAAGGTGCACTGCGGCACGGTGGTCATTGCGGAGGAGGATGCCCAGAGGACTGGGAGGAAGAACTCCAGCACCTCCACCTCCTCTTCGGGCAGTAGGAGGAACGCCTTTCAGGGTGTGGTCTACTCTGCCAACCAGTGCAAAGCCCTCATCACCATCCTGGTGGTCATTGGTGCCTTCATGGTCACCTGGGGCCCCTACATGGTGGTCATCACCTCCGAGGCCCTCTGGGGGAAGAACTCTGTCTCCCCGACCCTGGAAACCTGGGCCACGTGGCTGTCCTTTACCAGCGCCATCTGCCACCCCCTGATCTATGGACTCTGGAACAAGACAGTGCGCAAGGAACTACTGGGCATGTGCTTCGGGGACCGGTACTACCGGGAACCGTTTGTGCAGCCACGGAGGACGTCCCGGCTGTTCAGCATTTCCAACAGGATCACAGGTAATTGGGGAACTTGTTAGGAAAGGGATCCGCGCTCTGAGGCAGGGGTAAGCCGCGGTCCTCTCAGCCACGCTGGCCTGTTGAAGGCCGAGTCCTGGGGCTGACTGTGGCCTCAAGGCTCAAAGCACAGACTTCCTTTGGGGAAGGAACATTCTAGAGTTTCCACTGTGATTCCCAGGCAGCTTTCCGTCACTCAGCAGCTCGAGGCCATGCTGATGAGGAGGCCAGCAGAGCTCTCATCCCAAAAGAATTAGGCAGGGGATGTCACTGTTCAGAAATCCGTTTTCTGAAACCCCAGCCTTGGCCTGCTGGTCTGGAGAGTGTAGTCACTTCTTCACCAGGGAAAAAAGAGTCACAGTGTTGGTAGGCTCCCTCCTCTTGGCAAGGCCTTTCCTTCCAGTGTTTCCTCTTGTCCTCGCTTCCTGTCCACCCAGCTGCTGGTCCAGCCTACCCCCTCCTCGACCGTCCTCTGCCTGGGCCTTGCCTCACAGGTCAGGGGTCTCCTTGTGTGCTCCTTGACGATTCAGGGATGTCGGTCCCAAACCTCAGCCTCACTGAG
Organism: Cheirogaleus major; assembly: GCA_963574435.1. NCBI lineage: Eukaryota > Metazoa > Chordata > Mammalia > Primates > Cheirogaleidae > Cheirogaleus > Cheirogaleus major. Next base: position 6,005 of record CAUYPO010072374.1, read on the forward strand.
GTGTCGCCATCTTGTGTGCACGAGGCTGCTCCCCATCTGGTGACGGGCCTGAGCACGCAGGTTTCTGGACATGGTCCTCCCACCTTTGATGAGACCCAGAGGAATTACTCTAGTTCTGTCTAATCTAATCTAAGAGCTAGATTTTTTTGATCTTTTTATTTTGAAATAATTTTAGGTTTACAGAGGAGTTGGAAAAACAGTACAGAGAATTCCTATACACATTCTGCTTCCTCCTGTAGTAACACCTTGCGTAACCACAGCACAGTTCTGAAACCTGAGGCATCAACGCCAGGGCAGGGCTGATAACTACAGGCTTGATTCGGCTTTCACCTGCTGCTCCATTACTGTCTTTTTTCTGTCCCATGACCCAGTTCAGGACCCCACATTGTTGTGGTTGTCACATCTCCCTTTGTCTTCTCAATCTTTGACAATTTCCTTATCTTTTATGACATCGACACTTTTGTATGCATCAGGTTTGTTTGTTTGTTTATTTATTTATTTGAGACAGAGTCTCATCTGTCGCCCCTGGTAGAGTGCCGTGGTGTCAGCCTAGCTCACAGCAACCTCAAACTCCTGGGCTCAAGCAATCCTCCTGCTTCAGCCTCCTGAGTAGTTGGGACTATAGGCGTGTGCCACGATGCCCAGCTAATTTTTTCTATTTTTTGTAGAGACAGAGTCTCACTCTTGTTCAGGCTGGTCTTGAGCTCCTGAGCTCAAGTGATCCTCCCACCTCGGCCTCCCAGAATGTTAGGATTACAGGCGTGAGCCACCACACCCGGCTCATGAGGTATTTTGTAGAGTTCACTTTGTGTTTGTCTGATGCTTTTCAAGATTAGAGTGAGGTTTTATGTTTCTGGCAAGAATGCAGCAGGAGTGATATGCTCTTCTTCGTGCATCCTGTCGGGGGGCACATTGTCAATATGCCTCTTAACTAGTCATGTTACCCTCGATCTCTTAGGTAAGGTGCTGTCTGTCAGCTTTCTCCACTGTCTAGTCACTAATTTTTCTATTGTAATTAAGAAATACAGCAGGCCGGGCGTGGTGGCTCACGCCTGTAATCCTAGCACTCTGGAAGGCCGAGGCGGGCGGATCGCTCGAGTTCAGGAGTTCCAAACCAGCCTGAGCAAGAGCGAGACCCCATCTCTACTATAAATAGAAAGCAATTAATTGGCCAACTAAAAATATATAGAAAAAAAAAAAATGAGCCGGGCATGGTGGCGCATGCCTGTAGTCCCAGCTACTTGGGAGGCTGAGGCAGGAGGATTGCTCGAGCCCAGGAGTTTGAGGTTGCTGTGAGCAAAGCTGACGCCACAGCACTTACTCTAGCCCGGGCAACAGAGTGAGACTCTGTCTCAAAAAAAAAAAAAAAGAAAAAAGAAATACAGCAGAGGAGATTCTTTGAGACATTGCAAATATCGTGTTTCCCCTTCAGCCTTCACCAGCTGTTTTTAGCACGAGTTGGGGGGGGGGCTTGCCTCCAGCAGTTATTACCATGTTGTTCTGAAGGGAGGTGGCTGGATTTTTAGGACCAAGTTTGAGGGACACCGTCACCTGGCCAAGCCCCTAGAAGAGAGCTGTTGAGGGCGTTGAGTTGTGGCTGCAGTCTGGATCTCTTGCTGGATGACTTTGGGCATCTCTTCAAAGCACCCTCATTAATTTTTCTTCTTCATGAAATGAGAGGTCTCAGAAGGGCGAAAGAAATAATGACTCCTAATTATAAATACTGAGTGGTAGTGATGATGGGAGATCCTTCCATGTGGCACTGAAACACCAGCATCACTGGTGTTTCATGGATGATGGAGTGTTATTTCTTGGGAAAGAAAGGAAGCCTGGGACTTTTTATTTTGACCACAGGGGGAAAAAAAATCTCCCTGTATCCCAGTATTTTAACCACTGAAACGCCCACCCTCTGCCAGTGAGTTGCAAACCCACATTTCCATGCATGACTTGTGATCCACAGTACATTCAATGTTTGGCTTCATCTCACTGATTAACTTATTTATTCAGATTTTGTGAAATCACTTGTCTTCTAGGCAAGAAATAATAGATGTTTTCTGTTTCAACGAAGTTAAGAACGAGGAAGGAAAAAAATAAGGAAAGAGAATGGAGGAGGAGAGGGGAGCTAGAACAAAAAGAAGCGTTTGCTTTTGGGGCCAGGATTTTCCATACGAGTCACTTGTGATTGTCGTGGAAGAGCTGGTGAGGCTGTGAGCACGGGCGGGAACCGGCAGCTGTGGTCAGGCTGGCAAGTCCCAGGCAGTTGCGGTCTCGTCTTCACTTAGGGAAAAGCAGCCTGGTGGGATGATGGGTTCTGAGTCGTTGGCCTCACCCAGGAATGGGAGTAGGGGGATCCTTGTTGTTCTTCCCAGAAGGTCCTTGTCCCCCAGGAGGAGGCCACTAGCAAGAGTCAGCAAGAGTCAAAGACCAAAGCAGAATGAGGCAGCCCAGCCCAGCCTCGCACCCTGTGCTGTCCATGCCAGGAATGCCCCGCTGATCTGGAGGGAGAGCCCTGGCCTCTGCCTCATGTCCCTGGTCCCTCTGTCTGAACCAGGGCTGCCCAGACCCTGTGTCACACCCTTGTGGGCATCACTGTGATCTGCAGCAGATCCTAAGCCCAGATCACTGTCCCTGCCAGCGGCCCCCCTCAGCACGCAGTGAGGGAGATGATGAGATCTGTTCCAAAGCCAGCAAGCAAGGACTTGGAGCCTCTGTTTTGGTTTTATTCCTCTCCATTTGTGTGGGTATCTGGAAAGTTTTAACCGAGGAATCAGTACACGGAATCATAAACTTTACTAAAAGAGCGCGTGTGAGCAAAGGCAGAGGCAGAATTCCACACATACCTGGAGCTTCCCAGCTGACTTGGACGTCAGGAGTTCCGTAAGCACTTGACAGTGTTTATTTCATACGTCGTAGATTTAAGCCGTAATCAATGGGTTTTGATTTTCTCATTGTGTTCTCCCCAAACTGAAGAAGTGCAAAGGCTTAGGCTTTCCCTGGGGTGCCAGCAGTCACCGGGCCACCAAATGCCTTCGGCTTTCGAGGGCTTACTGGCAGATTCCCACAGGGAGGCTCACCCGGGCATTTAGATCTCTGGGCTACCTGGAGGTTGCCAGGCAGGTCAGCCCTGGAGGGGACAGTGGCTGCTAGTGCTGAAAGGTGAGCTCAATGCCAACATTTGGTCTTAAGATGCTAAACCACAAATCCAAAGCTGACAGGTGGCCGCTGGCCACAGGAGCCAAGGAGAGGCTTTCAGGAGAAGGGACACGCAGCTTCTCCGTCAGCCCCCACCGGCAGATCCCGCCCCTCCACTGCAGCCAGGGCCGGACGGCCCGGCACCCCCTCGCCCCAGCTGGAGAGGGCGGGAGGGCAGCCTCTCCAGATGCCGCTCTCACCCGGCGCTGATGCGTGAATGGAGATCCCTGGGCACGGAGCCTTTCCAGGTGTCTCCTGGGGAGGAGACCTCTGCTCACATTTACCCAGGGGAAAGGCCTCACTCCAGGTTCTTCTTGGAGGGGTCTGGGCTGGAGGGAGGGCAGGGAGACGCTGGAGCCTTTGACTTTTCCTCCCTTGCTTTTCCAAGTTCCTTTCCTGGTGGCACCTGGAGGTTGCCTTGTTGCTCAGAGTGCCCGCTTCGCCTCAGACTCACACCCCTGTTCTCTTAGTTCCTCAAAGGTGCTTTGAGTTTTACCCACTGCACGCTTCTGGGGAGCCACGGACCTGTTCCCTGGGGCCTGTGCCTTTGTGCATTTTTGTTTGTTGGTTTTTGAGGGGTTGGGTTGGGCCCAGCCCAGTAGATGTATTGTTTCCTGTGAAAAATCCCAGGGCGAGTGCAGGGTAAACACAGAGTAAAGGGATGCCACCTGGCCACCCGCTTCCAGATCTTTTAGCGGAGCCACATGGGCCTCACTCCAGGGATTCCTCCCACTGGTGGAGACCCAGACATGTTCCTGGATTTCACCGCAGCCTCAGAGATGGCGTCCAAAACCCACTGTGGCTTTAGCTATCCCAGTTGGCAGGGAATGGCCCCGTGGGCTCTGCTCCCCGAGCCAAACGTTCTGTGAGCACAGTAGTGTCCTCAGGCCAAAGTCCTGGAAGGGACAGTCATGTTCAGGGGCAGGCATGGGTCGGCTCTGGTCCCAGCCCCTACCCCGACCCCCAGTAAGGGACAGGGACGAGCGGGAGGTTCTGAGAGAAGCTTGCTATGGCTCCTCCCCCGCCACCATTTCCTCCATGGTGCCAGGGAAGCAGGGAGAGTATGTTCTGGTACCTTGTGCCCTAGGAAGAGTTAGGATGCAGTAAAGAATGCGGCTCTGTTACCTGCGAGTGCACTGCAGGAGGACGCAGGGTGTCCTTTGTGGTTGAGCTCATTCAGTCTCCCAGGCAGAAGGTCTTCCTCGTGAGATCTGAGGGGTTCAGTTTTTTTCTGCCATATTTTTAAGTTCTCAGAGCTTTGTGTTATCTCCATGTTCCCTTTCTTATAGCCTCCAACTCTTTTTTTGTGGATTCCTTATTTTCTCAACTTTCTGAGATACCCAATTATAATTTTTTTTTGCTTTCTTATAGGCTCCCTGTATTGTCTCTTCTGAGATCCATTTTTCTTTTTTTCTCATGTTCGTGCTAGTACCTTTCCCTAAATGTCTAGTGATCTGGGGGCATCCCTTTAATAACGAGGCCCCGCAGAGAGAGCCGTGGGGAGGCCGTGACTGCGAGTGGCCTGGCAGGGCTGTTTCACGGGCACCCAGCTCTCAGGATCTGCAGGTCTTTTCTCGAGCGTGGTGGGTTCTTCTGGGGAGGAGTTTTCCAGTGTCCAGCCCAGGCTGCGTGGGACAGGGGGCCAGGGTCTCTCTGATGACCAAGTGGATTCTCACTGTTCCGTCAGTGTTTACCATGTCATCTGCCTCAGCTGTGCCCCAGGTCACTCTCTCCACTCTCCTACCAACACAAGGTCAGGCGCCCGGAGCCCAGACTGGGGAGAGCAGTAGAAGGGCCCAGCTGCTTCCCGTGGGGCCTTTCTGTCTCCTGTGCCCCAGTTCCTGAGCTGCTGGGGACTGCCCACTGCCAGCGCCATTCATGCTCCTGGGTCAGCTCACTGCCCTACTCCATCTGCCTTCCAGCTTCCAGAAATTCTCTCCCCTTTGGGTTTTAAGCCTCTTTTAAAAAGTCCATTTTTGGTGATCAAGTTGGATTCCAGGAGGTGAACATGTCACTGAAGACCTCGGAAGACTGTTCGGCTCCCACTTGCCTTCTTGGTATTTGACGCTGTCGGGGGAGCTTCCACTGTGGAGAGCCGGGCGGGCCCTGACATGCTGGGACAGGAACACTGGGCGAGCGGGGCAGGAGCAGCCATTGCGGCCTGTCTTTCAGGGGGCTGGGAGCAAGTGGAACAGCAAGAGCGGGAGGGCGGGGTGGAGGCAGTCTGCGGGGAACCCCAGATGGGACGATCAGCTGCCTCGGCAGGGTGTGGTCCCGCCTTCAACGCCAACTTTGCCTTTCAGACCTGGGCCTGTCCCCGCACCTCACAGCGCTCATGGCAGGCGGACAGCCCCTGGGGCACAGCAGCAGCACCGGGGACACTGGCTTCAGCTACTCTCAGGACTCAGGTACGGTCATGCTTTGTGAGCCTCTCACCTGTGTGTTTCCCGACGCAGGAGCTGGTGGAGCGACATTTCCCACGGGGGTGGGGGTTGGAAAGGGCCCAGGGGCAAGAACTGTGAGTCTGGGTTTCCAGTCCCGGCTTTGACTTTTCAGCTCTCCCGTGCCTCAGTTTCCCCCTCTACAGAATGGGGATCTCAGTTCCTTTTCGCTGAGCCACACAGTGTAATCGTGCGGTGGAAAGTGAGTGAAGCCTTTGCACTGTTCAAGTGCTAGATGAGTGTGAGTTGTTACTACTGTGTTTCCCTGAAAATAAGACAGGGTCTTGTATTTATTTTTCCTCAAGAAGACACCCTAGGGCTTATTTTCAGGGGATGTGTTATTTTCCCCTCAAAGCCTCAGCTTGCAGCACGCACAGGATGTCCGGGACCTGACGGGGGAGCCGACCTTGTTGGTGGGGCTGCCCGCACCTTTCCCGTCACCTCTGGGACAGTAGCTGTCACGATGGGGCAGATGAGAAGGGCTGCTCGTCTTTACCGCTCTGCGACGAAATGCATGGGTTGTGCAGATGCGCTGAGTAGCCACGCCATCACTAGGTCTTATTTTCGGGGTAGGGCTTCTATTGCGCAAATGCTTAGAAATCCTGCTAGGGCTTATTTTGTGGGTAGGTCTTATTTTCGGGGAAACACGGTAAGTACAGTAACCACTGGCCGGGACAGGCCTGGCGTCCGCCTGCTCCTCAGTCTCCGGTCGGCGTCCCAGGAGCCGTGTTATCTTAGCACGTTGCACAATCTCTTTCC
>CAUYPO010072376.1:0-15988 GCA_963574435.1 Cheirogaleus major
GTTTCAAAGCCCTAGAGCAATGTCATTTTAATGGAATTTTATTTTTTTGAGAATCCCATTGTGTGATATACATTCAAATTCTTCTTTATTTAAAAAACATTAAAAACTTGGTGGAGGGTAATACGTTTACATGATTCAAAAACTGAAAATATGAAGAGGTATACAGTGGACAGTCTTGTTCCCACCCTCACTTCAACCTGCCTCATTTTCCTTTCTCCCATAGAAAAAGACTTTTAGTGTTTTCTTGGGAATCCTTCAACACTTTCCCCAAGCAAATAAAAGTGTGCGTCTGAGCAAATGTGAGTGTGCGGGTGGGCAGCGGCGTTCTGCATCTCACTGTCTTCACCCTGTATCTGGGAGCTCCTTCCACATCAGTGCATCCAGTGCTTCCTCATTCACTTTTCTTACAACTTCAGAGTGATATATTTTATGGGTATATCTTAACTTATTTAGCCAGTTTCCTTTGATGAAAACTCATGAAACCTTGAGTTTCAAGAGGAGAGAAAGAATAGTTAGCATCAAATGCTAAGGAAGGACATATAAGAAACAGACTAAGAATGCTCATTAACAATCAGAATGTCTTGGTAACATTGGCAAGAAATATCTTTCTAGAGTCTTGGAGCTCAAATGAGGCTGCTGAGATTTGAGCAATGAATAGGAGGTGAAGATTTACCTGGATGACCTTGTGCAAGTTACTTAACCTCTCTGGGTCAGTCTCCTCTGCTAGAAAGCAAGAGAAGGAGGAGACTGGATGATCTAACCTACATTTAAAAAATATTTTTCTGTTAACCAATAATAACCTGAATGGTTGGCCAGCAGAATGTTGTAGAAATGATTTTTTCAGATAGGAGGGTTGATACCAGCCAAAATTTAAGGCTTCCTACTTTTCATTTTCCTTAGTGCTGCTGTCTTCAGAACCAAACATACACCCATACAGATGTACATGTAGACAAGAGTGTAGGCATATATGTGCACACACATGTACACACACAAATACAAACCATGCTCTTTGGAGACCCATCTGACAAGACTGCACGTGAGCAGATTCTGCCACAGACCACAGATTTAACCAGCCCTTACTAATAACCCGTCATGTTCTGGGTGCTCTGCTAGGTGTTGGGAGACACACAGATACATTTGTTGGGGTGATTGTCCCCAAAGAGGGAGATTAGGATTCTACCTAAAGAACAAGGTAGCTGACTGATAATGAGTTCTATGATATTATACATTTCAAAAATATTTATTATATTTTGTTTCATTTTATTTTTAATTAACACATAATAACTGCACATATTTATGGGATACAGTGTACAGTGTGATGTTTCAGTACATGTATACATTGGGTAATGATCAAATCAGGGTAATTACCTTATCTATCACCTCACACATTTATCATTTCTTTGTGGTGAGGATGTTCAAAATTCTCTTTTCTAGTTATTTTGAAATATGCAATACAATATTGTGTCACCCTACTGTGCAATAGAACACCTGAAGTTATTCCTCCTATTTAAATGTAACTTTGTACCCATCGGCCAATCTAACAAATATTTATTAAATGCCAACTCTGTGCCAAGAACTGTGCTGAGTACAGGGACAGACGTAAGAAAAACGTGAATACAGTTTTACAGGGGTGAGGGGAGTGTGAAACTATTTCTAACAGGGCCGCCTCACAGACTTTTCAGCTTTTCATTGATTGATCTCTGAATGTCACCTGGGAGGTGTCCCAGCTGCTGGCCTCAGTTTCTGCGGTAGGATAGGGACCATAGCTTGGAGAACCTGGGCAGATGGGAGGCAGGAAGGTGGCGGGGAGCTGGGATCTTGTCACCTGGGCTAGCCCAGTTTCACTCGAAAGCCATAATTCTCTTTCCAGAACTGAGAGCCATGCCCTCCTCATGTCCCTAAGTGTGCTCTGAGAAGCGTTCTGTGACTGTTACTGTGCACCACCACTCTGATGGCACTGATAGCAGCCTCAGCCCAACTCATTCTCTGGAAAAGTCTCATCGAGGTCGGAGACTCCTGATATGACAGATCACAGAGGTCCCGTAGAGAAGATTCATTTTTGCTTTTCCCACATAGAATAAGAAGAGATGAAATGCCTTCAGAATGTCTTAGTTTGCTCAGATATACTTCACACTAGTTTTCAGAATCACATTTTAGCGACTGAAGCCTGACTGGGACTTGCTCTTTCTTTGGCAAATGCAAAGGCTCCTATTCCTCTCACATCAAAGCTTGTGAGAAAACCCTTAGATGCTGACAGAACTCTGAGACCGTTACCTACAGTCGCAAGGAAATGGTGGTTCCCACTGGAACCTGAATACTTCAGTGCCATTCTCACCGCTTTCTTGCAAAGAGCTTGGGATGGGATTTGCCATCCCACCCCTTGGTAAAAACCACTTTTCACGGGTTGACAGAAATCTGCGTTTGGGGGTCAGTTTTTAGTTGTTGAGCTTTTGGGGGGAAATGATGCAAATACAAACCCAGGGCTTAGTCCTTGGGAAATTCAGGAAGTGTCTCCCAGAAGGGGAGGGGGAGAAGGACGTTTGTCAAAGTGCCTGTGCTGCTGGTCTTCACATAAATGCTCTTTCTCCTTTGTTCCTGCTGGACCCTGAAGAATAAAACTCAAGCACAAAGCAGAGAAGGCACTGGCAAGTGAATGCAGCAGTGTTTTCTAATCCATGTGGATCAAAACACCCAAGTTCGGATTCTGTAAAGAATCTTCCTTAGCATGCTGGATTAATCACATGGATTAATAAAACAGTCGCCTTCCCTGGCTGGTGCCTCCTAGCCTTTGTACTTGCCCCCACCCCCTCTTTTTTTTAATTCTATGGAACTGTATGGGAACAAAAGGAGTGGCGTTTTCTATGAGCACCATGGCCATTGGTCCATGGGTCCAACCCCTCTGGAAGGTAGGCTCCCTGAATTTCTCAGCGTGCAAAACTCTGGTACGGTAACTTCTGTACCTTTGGGAAAGAAGCTCAGGGTATCTTTTGGACTCTATAATTTTAGTTCTGCTGCTTGTGAAAAGGAGCACACTGCAGTTCTTTACATGCAAACAAGAGCAAAGGCCAAGCAAAAGGCGTTGAGTACATACATGATGATAAGGGCTTTAGTGAGGCGGGCATATGTTTGTCTCGACTCTATTTAGCCTGTTTAACTCTCATAAACCCATACCTGCTTGTTTTCTGGGATACAACCGGTTGTCTAATTAAAGGATGATAACAATTCCTTGAACTTGACTATGTGCCAGGCATTGTTTTAACACTTTACCTTAAGTATCCATTTAGTCCTCATAGAAACCTTACAGGGCAATCATATTATTATCTCCATTTTCTGAAAAAATATGTAGTGGAGTTGAGACAACTTAAATCTGGCACTCTGTGAATAGCCTGTGACCTTAACCATTGCTACTATTCTTCCTTTCCTGAAGGCTGTTTGTTTAAGCCTGGCGTAATTGTGCCTTCAACCATTAGATTCATGCGTCCAGGCTATGTTTTAATGTTTTTTGGGTGCATTGTGCCTTCTTTAAAGAGATAAGATAATATTGCAGACAATTCCCTATTTCAGCCTATAGTTGTTATTATTCATGACTTGGAAAATCCTTATTGAAAACCTCATCAGAAAAAATAGCATAGAGGGACAAATGGATGGAGAACAGGGAGCAGCTAAAAACAGAAGAGAAAAGCAAAGTGTTGAAATACACCAAATATATGGATATTTTGATATGTGGTACTTATTTTATACGTGATATGTGCCATTATGATAGCCTTAAGGTACTTGTTTTTATTTCTTCATCGTCTCACTGCTGCACGCACCCTGCCCTCTCTCCTTCCTTCCATAGTGAGAATTTTTTTTTTTTTTATTTTGGCCTTAGCCTACTTGGTCTCTTCTTCAAATTTATATGTAAAGAAGAATTCTGTCCTTACCAGTTAGCTAGGCCTTTCCTATGCAGATCAGAGTAATGGGTAAGGAAAGAACCAGAAAAACAAAAACGCTAGAAAAATGCCCAGAGTCAGAGAAGAAGAAAAATCATAATGTCACATGGGGCAAAGAGGAAGAGGCCTGGTGGCCCTGGGCATGAAGGAGGACATTGGGGAGCTTGGAGTGGGGGGAAGAAATGGCGGACAGCGCTGTGCATATGAGAGAGAGTGCCAGGGGGAGAAATAGAGGAAGAGGGAGAATGGGCGGTAGGATGGAGAGGGATAAAATGAGGAGTTAGGGAAAGATGCTTTTAAGGAATTTGTTGTGTCTTATGAATCTAAACCTTCTTCACTATTTCCTCCATAGTCTGAAATTAAGATTTATTTATTTATTTATTATTTCATCATATTATGGGGGTATAAATGTTCAGGTTACATATATTGGCCTTTACCCCACCTAAGTCAAAGCTTCAAGCACGTCCATCCCCCAGACGGTGCGCACCGCACCCATTAAGTTTGTATGTACCTGTCCTCTCCTCCCCCTCCCACCTGCCCGACACCCAATGAATGTAATTACTAAATGTGCACTTAAGTGTTGTTCAGTTAATACCAATTTGATGGTGAGTGCATGTGGTGCTTGTTTTTCCATTCTTGTGATACTTCACTTAGTAGAATCGGCTCCATCTATATCCAGGATAATACAAGAGGTGCTAGATCACCATTGTTTCTTAGAGTTGAATAGTGCTCCATGGTATACATATACCACATTTTATTAATCCACTCGTGTATTGATGGGCACTTGGGTTGCTTCCACATCTTTGCAATTGTGAATTGTGCTGCTATAAACATTCTAGTGCAGATGTCTTTTTTTATAGAATGTCCCTTTTTCCTTTGGGTAGATGCCCAGTAATAGGATTGCTGGATCAAATGGTAGTTCTATTTGTTGCTCTCTGAAATATCTCCATATTACTTTCCACAGACATTGTACTTATTTGATGTCCCACCATCAGTGTATGAGTGTTCTTATCTCTCTGTATCCAAGCCATTGCAATGCATTTTTGAAGTATCAAATTAAGTTCCTTTGCCTGAATCTTTTTCATGTAACATATTTCTGGTCTTATTCCACTAAGTACAAAGTTTCTAGTGCCTTCCATATAATGTTTAAGAACATGAACTTTAGATAAATATAGGTTTAAGTCCATTCCTAACACTTAGCTGTTGTGTAAATTTAGGCATGATTAACTTCCCTAGATTTCATTTTCTACATAATTTAAAATTTAACTTTTCTACATAATTTAAAATTGGGCTAATGATATAATATCTATCATCTGTTCATTGAATATTAAGCAAAATAACATATACATGGGTATCTGTATGTGTATATATATACACATGCATTTGTATGCGTATGCATTTGTGTTTGACATACAAAAAATAGAGTACATGCAACCAAAAGTATCCTAATGCATACAGCTATAAAAAAATACATAACACAAGACAGTAAAAAATTGTCACTAAAGTGAATTACAACTAACATGTAAATTGCAAATGGGTTTTGTTTGTTGTATTTTTTTTCTGTAACAAAATCACAGCACAGCATGTTGATATGCTGCATGAGTTGAGACTGTGATGTGTCCTTCATCCCTTAAGCCTTTTCTAAACCAACTTTCTTCTTCCCATAAATCAGTACACCATATGCACATTCATGTCTGGAATATTGGCAAAGGAAAACCTGGCTATGCTTTCAGAGCCATCCAATTCCCCAGCCTGATCCAGAAACGTAAGTGAAAGGACAGTGACAAATCTTTGAGATAATAGCAGCAGGCGGGATCATGGAGGTGAAGAATCTGTTATCTGATGTAAACTGCTCATCCATGTGAGGTGAATGAACTCTTTAAGGGGTGCCACTTAGTTCATGGGCAAAGATAATTTACTGAACACTACCCAGTGCCAGAGGCTGCTGAATTCGTTCCGTTCGGATAAACAGACTGCTCGATGTACTTGTTTATTCCTTCTTGTTCATCCAAGGCTGTGTCTGACTCATTAATAAGAAATGACAAGTGATTTATTCACACTCTATACCTTGTATAACTCTAATAATAACCATTTCATATTTCCAGTGCATAAATTTCTGTTTGGTGGAAGTTTTTGCTCTGTTTTGCCTTCTTTTTAGATGAGACCAGTGTCTTGGTGGCCATGTGGGAAGGTCACAGTCTTTGGATCTTCCCAGTCTCAGATTTGCTCCTGACTTAGCCACGCATTACCAGTGCAACTTTACGAAAATGTCTTCCTGACCTCAAGAAATGGAAGACTCGTTATGCAATACACAAGATGCACTACCTAGCCATAAAAGCAATGATTGATAGACTTGTCTTCATCAAATGAGTAGCTTCTGTGCATCAAAAGATAACCTTTAGAACAACAGTTTTTATACAGATTATATAATTGACTTGTACAAGCCAAAAAGGAAATAATATATAACCCATTAGAAAAACGAGCACGTCACAAAATGGAAAACACATTGCAGATAAATCTGTGAGAATGCGGTCAACTTCATTAGCAATCAGGGAATTATAATTAGATAATATTACCTACTCAGGAGACTGACTAAAATGAATGAATGAATGAATGAATGAAGCAATCAATTAATACAAAGAGTTGCAGAGATGTAGAGTAATAATCCACTGCTCAGACAATGCTGATGTGAGGAAAATTTGATACAAATACTTTAGAAAAAATTACATCATTTACTTAATCTGTAGACAGTTGTATTTGGTGGCTGTGCTATTCCAAAACTTCCTTATAATCCATAGGAAAATGTTCACATGTGTCCTAGGAGATGTGCAAAAACCTCATGGCATGACTATTCATATCAGCACCAAACTGGAGTCAACGCAGATGTCCATCAGTAGTAAAAGTGTGGTAAAGTCAAACAGTGGAATAATAAATAACATTTAAGATATGAAAATCATCAATTCATAGCCCATGCAAGATAGATAAACTTTGTAAACATAACATTGAGTCAAAGAAACAAAATAAGGCACACTACCGGGTCAGAGTGTGGGACTGGGTAGGTCACAGGAGTATACGAAACATTGGCAGGCAACATTATATGTCTGGACTTGAGCTGTCTTACATTAGTCTCCGGTCATACTAATTTGTTAAGTTTCCTATTTATATAATATGCAGTGTTTGAATTTGTATTATTTTTTATAAGAAGAAGTTTAAGTTAAAAAATAAACAGGGAAATACCAAAGTGTTCAACAATGTCCCTCTGTGCAATTTTTTTTTTCTTTTAATTTCACACATCATATAAACAAGAAGGCCAGGAGGAAGTAGTTCAGAGAATAGACAAATGTCCTTGCCTCAGAATAAAATGAGAGGCTTCAATTAAGCTCCCCCCTCACGACTCTGGCAAATACCGTGCCTAGTTTAATAGCTCTTACTTCCTACCTACACCTTCTAGGAGAATGATTCTGAGAGTTGAGTGTGCTTTGTAATTTCTCTTAAGGCAAGTGACATCTTGCATAGGAGTTTGAAGGAAAGAGGTATACCAAAGAAGAAGAGGCAGGAGGAATGGAGAGTAGAAATTACAGATTCAGAGAATGTGAATAAAGGCTTTGTGCTGCCTCCCTGGAATCAGCAATGAGGCACTAGTTTATGCAGTTTATGTGCGTCCACATCTTTTAGGATTGGCAGAGCCACCAGCGAACACATCATAGAATTCATAATGGAAACCAGGGCAAGATTTTCTTGTGAGCAATTTGTAGACTATTAGTCACATTTGGACAATATCCTCTGAGGAAATCACACATTGGCCTGATACTTGTCAACGAAGAAAGGAACTGACAGCTACTGCTAACTTCACATTACCATAGTTCAAATGCTTTTATTAAAAAGCCAAGGGAAGAAATAGAGTATCAGTATTCAGTTCTTGCTCATTAATCATGCCCTGAGAACCGACGATCTACCAGCTTGCACTAGAGCTTCTACTAGACATGACCAAGTTTCAGCACCTGCCCTCAACGAGCACAGGATGAAAAGAGAATGACAAACACTCTGTCAATGTTGTACTTACGTGAACAAAGTACTGACAGATGTTGGTAAAATATTGCATCAGGATTGCAGAGAACTCAACCCTTTTGGTCTGGAATCTGACTCAAGGTTTTTGTGGAACCTATCAGTGGAGAGAGAGAGAGGAAACAGGAGAAGAGAAGAGAGGAGAGGATAGAAGGGGAGGGGAGTGGGAGGGAGTGGGAAGGAGAGACTCTTGTTGGTAAAAGAAACATGAAGTGCAAAAATAGCATAATAAACACAGATGGTAAATTTGGGAACCAGAAGAATTTATTTACCTATGTCTTTTCATGAAAGTTTAAAATTTGTTTATCCATTGGGGAAACACTGCCCACTGGTCTGGGCAAGGACTTCTTGAGTCATATCCTCAAAGTATAGGCAACCAAAACAAATTAGACAGATGGGATCACATCAAACTAAAATGCTTCTGCAAAGCAAGGGAAACAACCAACATTGTGAAGACATAACCCACAAAATAGCAGTAAGTGTTTGTAAACTACTCATCTGACAAGGAATTAATAACCAGAATATATTAAAAGCTCTAAAAACTCAATAGGAAAAAATAAATAATCCAATTAAAATGGGCAAAGGATTAGACATTTCTCAAAAAAAGACATACAAATGCCCAACAGGTATATGAAGAAATGCTCAACATCATTAGTCATCAGAGAAATGCAAATCAAAACTACAATGAGATATCATCTCATCCCAATTAAAATTTCTTTAATCAAAAAGAGAATAGCAAATGCTAGCAAGGATTTGGAGAAAGGGGAACACTTGTACACTGTTGGTGGAAGTGAAAATTAGTGCAATTACTATAGAAAACAGTATGGAGTTTTCTCAAAAGTAGAACTACCGTATGACCTAGCAATCCTACTTCTGGTTATATATCCAAAGGAGGAGAATTCAGTATACTGAAAAAATATCTTCTCTCCCATGTTTATTGTAGTACTATCCACAATAGTCAAGATATGGAATCAACCTAAATGTCCATCGACAGATGAATAGACAAAGAAATTGTCATACATATTCACAATGGAATATTATATAGCCACAAAAGAATAAAATCCTGCCATTTGCAACAACATGGATGGAACTGGAAAACATTACCTTAAGTGAAATAAATCTCACTTGATCTTAGCCAAAAGGCCGAGAAGTGATGGGAGACAAATCTCACATATTATAATTCACATACAAGAACATAAATATTTTAGTAACTATTAAAAACAATTGATCTAATGGACACAGAGAATAGAATGATAGTTACCAGAGACAGGGAAGGGTAGCAGGGAAGGGAGATAAAGTTGAGATGGTTAATGTGTGTAAAAATAAAGTTAGTTAGATAGAATGAACAATATTTGGTAGCATAACAAAGTGACCATAATCAATAATAAATTAGGGTATACTTTAAAATAGCTAAAAATGGAATTAGAATGTTTGTAATACCAAGGAATGTTAAATTCTTGGGATGATGGACACCCCAATTATTCTGATTTGATTCATTCACATTGTATGCCTATATCAAAACATCACATGTACCCTATAAAGATATACAGCTATTATGTACCCATTATGATTAAAAAGACAAAGAAAAAGAAAAAAATGTTTATCACTTTTAAATATTACATTTATTAAAAACTAAATTTAACTGAAAATAGCAAGCCAGTTTTAAGTTTTAATTTAAAAATTAATAATTTGAGCATACCACGGCATAATGTCAGCAAGTTTAAAACATTTCAACTTTGAAAACATTGTGATCATATTCTAATGAATGAATTGTAGCACTATGGCTGCTGGTAGAAACAATGAACTACAGACCATGCAGTTTTATAAAGGACCAGATAAATAGTTCAAAAGCTCTGTAATTTATCTAGATAGTGCTTCGTAATTAACACTAAAATGCCATGAACAAGTTTTTTTCTACTACAGCAGTAAGCTCAAACTACTATAGACTTAATAACATTTCCATTCTTTCTCATTCCTTGATTCACTATACCTTCCATTCACAATTTTTACCCTATGATGGTTAAATAACTGGAGGTCAGAGATGAATTTAAATTCTGGAACCATCTCATTGAAGCTGTGTAGCCAAGAGAGGTCACTTAACTTCATTGAGACTCAGTTTTCATATCTGTAACTTTGGAATGATAATGATACCTGCCCTATATGATTTTCAAGGCTATATGAGAGATCAAGATGAGGTCAGTATTAGAGAAAAGTATCTTTTGTGGCATAAAAATAAATATGAGGGTAATTAACAGTCATTGTTATTGTCATTGTCATATTCAGACACTTTCCCTCTTACTTAGCTTTTGTTTCTGAGGTGTGATAAATAAATCATATCATAGAGTTAAAAACATTTTGTGTCTCATAGAATAACCTTCCCTTACGTGTGCACTTTAACTGGTGTGTCTTGAGTCACCTTACAACTATCCTGACATATAACATAACATAACATAACAAACAGATTAGGTATGCAATAAATAATTTTAAGAGAGAAGCAATGTAGTATTTTGGTTTAGAATATGGATATGGAATCTCACATCTTTGATTCAAATCCAAGTTTGTTCACTACTAATTCTATAACCCTGGAAAAGTTCTTTAACCTCTTTTTGCATCAGGTAACTCACTGTCAAAATGGGGTTAATGCTGCTACTTATTTCATTGAGATTTTATGGAATTAAAAATAATTAGTATATGCAAAGTAGTTAGAACTATGCCTGGCAAAAAATAAATACTCAGTAAATATTAGCTATCAATTTGCTGTGATGATTAAGCCATTATTTTGTCAAGGTCACTGCTGAAAAATTCAGATTCAGTAATTCTGGGTGAGATTCCATAATCTCCATTACAAACAAATTTCTCTGGTGCTCCTGGTGCCGGTGCCACAGAGTTTGCATTTTGAGAAATAAAAATTAGTTAGCATAGCCTAATGGACAGAATCTGTCCTGGTTTAACATGAACTTCATTCGCCACTTGCATTTTTCTGCATGCCAACTATATGCCAGATATCATGTCAAACTCTGGGAAATACCTATTATTGCTTTTGTCTTTGTGGTTCCTGTGTGCTTTCTCCCAGACACAGCTTCATGGCTTGTCCTACGCTTTCCTGTGCTCAAGACTTTTTTTTCTTTCTTAAGAATACTTATTCTCAATGTTAAATGAAGAACTTGCACAAAAAGCACCCTTTATCAATTGACTTTTATTGATGTTTCATTTTCCTCTAATTTGTTCTGCAATGTGCTAGCTACCCGCTTTTCTTACTAAGGCCAGAAATGCCTTTAGCTGGATCCTAAACTTGACTCTTTAAATGAAGCATATACTCTATCCTGTCTCTATTTTCCTGGATCACTGGATTATTTCATGGATGACATTCTGCACATATGGCAATAAGAGAGGCATTTTAATATCCTTTTGATTAGAAGAATCATTTTCTGCTCTGAGTTTAAGCTCAAAATAGATTCCCTATTACATGACATCATAACACCTTCCTACCAAACACTGTAAGAACTATCCTGGCATGTCAGATCAATGTCGTCGTTCTGTGAGGAACAACGGGCTGAGAATGACAATTTGTTTTGGGTGGCTTCTCCCAGACTCAGGTCCTGAGACAAGCATTTCAGTGAAAGTGATTATTAATTACATGGGGAAACTTACGTGTTTCTCGTAGGGAAGTGGGGATGGAAGTCAACACAGCATGTATTAGTTAGCAGGCTTATACTTGGGAAAGCAGAGTCTCAATCCCTCTGCAGACCTCTGAGAGACAGCAAAAAATTTTGTTCCTCAGCACTGGTTACCACCAAAGGACAAGGAGTGTATATATGTAGTATAAATATAAAGATGCCTATCAGAGAGTTGCAGGTACTTGAAATATGAATGGGCACAGACAGTAACTGTTACCCATAGTATTGGGTTGGGTGCTTCTTAAAATAATGAGTTATTTACAAATATTTATTGAGTAATTACATTCGAAATTGTATATGCACAGTTATATACTGATTCCAGCTGTATTCTGTGCCAGGCCCTGACACCCATACAGAGGATACGAAGGTGGATAAGATGTGCTATTTCCATAAAGGACATTAGAGCTTAACAGGGAAGACCAAGACCAGAAGGCAAAACGATACACGAAGGCAAAATCAAAGTGAGTGAACAGAACACACACACACACACACACACACACGCATGAGCAATCAAGTTTTCTGTGATAACGGTAGAAAAGAACACACCAAGTTGAGGAAATGATGGTCACAAAACTACAAAGAGGTAAAATGTTCTGTAGGGTGTCTACAGAAGAAAAAAAAAGTATAATTTGATAGAAATTTATGAGACAGGGTTTAGGAAGCTTCTGAAGTAGGGATGGGGATCGTGGATGGAAGAAATATCAATTGATGTGGACAAAAATTACGTTGAGATCAATTTAGGTTGGGTGGCTCTGTCTCAAGCAAAGTTGTTTGCCACCCACTAGCTCTGTAAAGAGGTCAAGAGATAATTTTAAGTAGAAAATGGTCATAGTCAGAAAAATCTTTTTGGCTATAGACAAAGACTAGATTGGAGAGGAGAGAGACTGAGGCAGGGAGATCAGCTAGGAAGCAGTTGCAGTAATACAAGGGAAAGGTACAGGCAGCTCATTGAGGATGGAGAGGAAAGAAGATTCCCAAGGAAGAGCTTACATAGCATCAATGAATTTCACTTGAATATTGGATATGACGAATTGGGCTCACTGAAAAGAGATTTCCTTTTTATTAATCTACTTCCTGTCTTCTGATAAACCATATTGTAAACTGTTCTATAAAACCTAGCTCTTTTCTCCCTTCCTCCCCTCCTCATATGCCTTCTAGTATTATTTTACAGAGGCTTCTACACGCACAGAAACTGAGCCTTTAAATGTGAACCTCCTGGGGAAATAACACCTTCATTCATAGCGTTCCTCATCCAGACAGAGGAAGTTCTAATTTCAGAAGAGCAGAATGGAAAATTTGGGCGTCCAGTAAGCTTGCGTCTCTGCTTGAAAACAAAACCTTTACCTCTTCTCTTTCCCTGTTTGTGTTTCTGCTTCACCAGCTCTAAATATATGCTAGCTGCCTCAAAGGGGTGTTGGAATAATAAATGCATTTTCTTGAGGATGACTTTGAATTACCAGATGAAAGGTGCTGCTCCACCGAAAATTATAATTCAAATCAAAGCACTCAACCTTTCATCCCTGCATGCCTTTGAGGTTTACAGCCCTGTGTGGATTCCAAATAAAGTAAGAAAATACCTCTAAAATGACCAAAAAAAAGTTTCAAAAAGCAAAATGTGTAAAGATTTTTATCCTTGTTTTAAAAACAAGGCTTAAATAATAGCATTTCCCAAAGTCTCCCTATACTCAATTCTTAGATCCTTAATTTCCTAATAGAGAAAAAGCATAGGGATAGAAATGCCTTTTTTCCTACCATATTTCATGTGAAAAATGTATTTGTTTAAACTGCATATTCCTATACATAAAATAATAAAGTATTGTATATTCCATAACTATATTATAGTTCATAAATATATTAAGATTTCCACTTTAAGAATGAAAGTACACTTATGTATGTGAGAGTACACATCTGTATGTGCAGAAGAATTAGAGATTCACAAGGCTACAATCAACTAAATTGTAGAAGGTGAAATTAAACATTTGAAAGCTTGCAGTAGTTACAGACAAAGAGACCCACATTTAAATCCTGGTTTAACCACTTCATAGCTGTGGGAAAAGAGAAAGTTGATTTTCTTTCTCAGATTCAAGTTTCTAATTTCTAAACTGGGAGAACTATCTACTATTATCTGTGAAGAGATGGCCAGTTTCTGATTCTTAGGCACTCCTCTGCAAGTGCTTTGTAGAGTTTATGGAAAGAAAAAACACCTTTAGAAAAATCATACTTTTCACTAAAGTTTGGCCTCATGCCTTACATGGGACTCTGATAGATATACTGATGACGTTATTGTAAACAGATGACAAAGTACCTAAATTCTTATCCAAATCAATCTCATGAAGAAAAGAGATGGATGAGTAAAAATATACTATCTATAGAAATAGATAGTATATATATAAATCTGTGACCTCATACTACCTGGAGAGCTGCAGTGATTGAAGCTCACTCTCTCGTTCTAAGTTAGATGAACATTAGTGGCCTGGAACCAAGGCAAGTGAAAGTCTTGCTCTGTAAGTATCTCACAGCCTATTCAAACAGTGTCAACTTTTCACTCCAATGAAAGGACACACACATACACATACACATACACACACACACACACACACAGACATATATGAGGAAATAGAATGAATACAGGAAAAACAGAATGTGTGGCCTGGGAAGGGTTTGAAGTGAAAAAGTCTATCCTCTTCTGGTACAGACTTACTTTCTGGCTCTCTTAACCCTGACTACCACAAAGAAGAGAGAGGAGAAGGACATTGTGGATGGTATGCAATGGAACACATACCTTCTAAAGATTTCATTGCTTCAAAAGGTGTCCCAATATGTGTTTCTGACCTTGGGATAGAGGTTTGACATTTTTGGCCACTCCCTTGTAAAACATTAAGGAAGGGGTAAAATTCAAGCACTACATACCTATTGTATTTCCTCTGCAAGTGGTCAACAGCTGTGAGCAGACTAGACAGAAATTAATTAGTACAGAACTTGGAATTCTCTCAAATCTATGTAATAGAGTTCTTGTCATTCACATGACTAAAGAGAGAAGAAAAAAAACAACACAAATCAAATCTAGGATGTGCAAAAAGGTAAGTAAAACATTTGTTTTCCCTTAAATCTTAATGTGATAGAGTCCTTTTGGCTTATACTTGATATAACTGAGTGTTCTATAGGGAAATTTTCATTTTTTACCTTTCTTGTCCCTGTATCCCCACAGAACCATTTTATCACAACAAATACATGGATATTAAATACTATAAAAAATGTGACCAGGTGAAGGTGATACCAAAGAAAAAAATAAATTAGGATATCCACCTTAACATGATAATTATACTTTCTAGTAATATTGTATTAGTCTTAACTCATAACAGTGGTTCTCCTCCTTCTCTAGGATGAGTGGATGTTATGATTGTAAACATAGAGGGAAATATTACCATTCAGAGTTCACTAAGAGAAATGTGGAACATTAATCAAGGAAACCTTCAGCTAGTTGTTTTACTTCTTGGACTGGATTGTGTGTGATGTCAACTTGTCTAAGATTGAGAACCATGTTTCCCAGATTCCCCTTCTTTGTAACAGAAGTAGGAGTCTAGTTTAGTATTGGCCAAAAGAGGAATGCAATTGTGTTTGGGCAGGAAGAAAGGAACAGGAACTCCAAGCAGTTGTCAAGATCAGACATAACAATAGAAAGACACAGAGATTCCTAATGTCTCCCGGCTGGTTACTGCTGTCTACTACTCCATATCCAGCTGCACCTGCTGAAACTAACCATCCCAGAGCAACCGTTAGACACATGGATACAGACTCACAGAGGTGGCAAGTTCTCTTCCAGTATAACCAATTATAAGAACACTACATGTGCTAGGAAATTTCACTGTGGGGAGAAATTCGGCAAATTTCTTGAAATGTAAATGACTCTAAAACATGTTAATGTACCAAATATTTAAAAGGGAAGTGATACTAATTCTTCACAATCCCTTCCAGAAAATAGAAGCAGAGGGAACATTTCCTATTATTCTATTAGGCCACCATTACTTTAATACCAAAACTAAAGCTAACATGAAAAAGCAAAATTATAAGATAATGTCTCCCATGAACATAGATTCAATATCTTCAATTAAATATTAGCAAACAAATCCAACAATGTATGAAAATATATACTTTATGACCAAATGGGATTTATTCCAGGTGTGCAAGGATGGTTCAACATTCAAAAACCAATTACTAGCCAGATGTGGAGTCTCATGTTTATAATTCCAGTACTTTGGGTGGTCAAAGTGGGTTGATCACTTGAGGCCAGGAGTTTGAGACCAGCCTGGGCAA
>CAUYPO010072377.1:0-48032 GCA_963574435.1 Cheirogaleus major
ATCAGCCATTGTTGGCCCCCTTTTTGTTCCCCAACTTGAGATGTATGAAGGCTTTTGGTCTCCCTGGGAGTGGGTGGAGGTGTAGAGGCAGCCAGGGCTTACCTGTACACTGACTTGAGACCAGTTCAATAAAAGTGCACATCTTAAAAAAAAAAAAAAGAAGTCATTATGGGCCTTCTAAGCTCGCATCATCCTGATTACTTAGAACCTCTCATGGGTTTGTCCATGTCATGGATGACCACTCAGTAATCATGCCCGACTGTTTCTGCCCCTCACCAGGTACATGGTGCAGTGGCCAGGAGCACGCATCCTGCGTCGTCAGGAGCTGGACGCCTTCCTGGCTCAGGCACTGTCCCCCAAACTCTACGAGCCTGATCAGCTACAGGAGCTCAAGGTAATTTATCAGCCTCATTTCCTTGTCCTGGGTGGTCTTGCTTTGGAATTTGGTGTAACACAATTAACTTTCATGAGGCAGAATTGCTAGTTCTTTAAACTAATTCTTTTAGTACACTAAACTAATAATACTAATATGATGTGAACTTGATCGCCTTCAGGGCAAAAGGAATATTCCTTTCTAGTTATGGATTTGCCATCCCCAGTTTGGAAACGATCGGTCCCACTTTTGTTAAAGAATGATTTCCCCTTGTTTACCAATGGATATTTATTCTCGTTTTTCACATCAGGAAATAAACTTGCCTTTTTTATTTTAGGAGGGGATTCCAAACCCTGGGAGGGCTTGATCTTAAGAATTTTCTAACATCTAGCAAGGATTCTTTTTCTTATTTCATTTCATTGTTCCAAATTACAACTTAAGTTTTCTCTACAAAATATTCTTTGCCCCACTAGTATTGTAAAATCCCTTTTAAAAAACCACTTGAAGAACAATGTTACACCATCATCCCTGTGCCCTTTTTAGTCAGCATTTAACATCATATTCCTTTTAATTTTGCCTTCTAGTAATTCCATTGGTGCTTTAATTGTTTTGACAATATTGATTTCCTCCAAGTTGTCACCTATTTTTCAGTGTGCATACCTTTCAGTACACTTTTATTAGATGCTATGTTCACATGGTTGTAATCGCTTTCTAATTTCTGTACTAAATTTTAGAAGTTCAAGACGTTTCAACGTTAGTTAAATTAGTAGATCTACCTTTTCTTTTTAATGTACAGGGTTTTGTTTTTTCTTTGCCATCAGTTTTTCTTTTTTCAAAGTTTGATTTGTAATCATTTAATCTCGTTTGACAAAATTGCCTTCACCTTTAGCTCTTTTTGGCATTCTTTATGAAGGCATTCTTTCCCTGCAGAGGAATTTTAGGCTCACTTTATAGATTTTCAGTATTTGACAGCTGGTGCTCAATAAATTTCTGGTTGTCCCTAAAATACTGTGTTAAATTGAGTAATTTGGTGTTGAATGACTCTCCTCAACTGTGTGGAGCTCACCTGAGGCTTCTGATGACTTTGAAATAAGCCAAATTAAAAAACCAAAACTTAGGAGAATTCACCTAAAATTGTATTCTTTGCTTTATAGATCAAGGTTTTCTGTTTATTAGACAGAAATTACTATTATTTTTAATGTTTTTGAATTTACGTTTCTGTTTTCAATGTTTGGTCAGGTGTCCCCATCAGGCAGTGTGGCTGGTGCTAAGTCAGGTCCTTCCCTGTGTCCTCACCTGGTTTGTCTCATCACCACCGTCTTCGTCACAGACTGTGCTTCAGGGGGTTGGAGATACTTTTACTAGAGTGTGGTGCCATCCCTCTACCTCTACTCCTGTTTCTCTTATATAGATTATTACATCAGTATTGACATCCCAGTTCTGAAAATCAGACCGCCAGGTATCAGGTATGCCCACTAAGCCTTATTCACCATCAAGTTACTTTTACTCAAAGTTCATCCTATATCCCATATCCTTTTCATTTTTGGATCAACACATAGGATATAACTTTTGAAAAACAATCACACTCTAAGCTTTCATTTTGGTTCTTTTGAGATCTTAGTGCTTTCATGGTTTTCTCCTGGTTCTTCATCTAAAGAGAGACATTTCTAGAGATGTATTCAGAAAGACATTTTATGTGTAGTTAACTTCAGTCTGATTCATTGTTCCTCTGGGTCTTGCTTGTCTGGAGGTCGACAGTTCCTTTTAGTGACAGCCTATACCTGTAGGTGCTTCATTTTCATGATTAGTATAAATTCTAAAAGAGCTATAAGGAAGAATAGCATTTGTTGGGGGGAAAGGCAGTTGTTTGCTTTTTTATTTTTTAAGATTGATCTCCTCTCAGCTATTAGATTGAGAATTATTAGAAATAATCATTATTTAAATGCTACAAAAATTCCAATGCAGAGCTGAGGGTTCCAAAATTCAATGATAGAAAATTAAATTTTAAAGTTGCTTTTTCATTTAACCATTAAACTTTTTTGATATATCAAAATCAACAACAGTGCTTTCCTGTAGTACACCATTTCACTGCTTATGATATAGTCAACTCTTGACTGTTACTGTTGTTGTGTCAGGGCCCGTTACCCAGTTTGTGGATTGCCCAGACCTTGTTTCTCTTCTCCCGTTTATTGTCCACTAAATGCTTTGCCATTAGAGGAGGACAGGAGGAAGAAAAGACCCAGTGCTGACGGTTTGGACTCCTGTTAGATTTTCTGATGGGAGGTTTGGTGGGAAAAGACATTGAAACCATGAGCTAAACTGAATTTTTAGGAATTTCATCTCATCCATGCGTTCTCCGTCTACCATGTCCATGCATAATTAAGCGTGTTCTGTGTGGTTCCTTGAGTACCTGTGACAGTGATTGATGACCCTCATTTTTTCCTGTTATATTTTTTAAGCCCTCCTCCTAGGTTACCAGCATGAATGTAATTATTAAGGTAAAATTAGCACTCACTCTGTGTTTTGAGGAGGGCGGGTAAAGGATGAGGAGAAGGAACTTTGTACGGTTAAAATATTTGTCCAGTTTCTTTCTCCTTTGCTCTTGACATCCCTATAATTGCCTTAAATTCTTTTAACAGTTTCACATGCCAAGTGCAGAATATAAAAGATGGAAAATGAAGAGCTTTAAAGACAGTATTAGGGGCGTGCCACATGTCTGTGATACCTGTAAGAATTATTTTGCATATAGGTAAATATGACAAATTAAAGTAAGAGTCTGTTGCCCAGTATTGAGAAAGTAACTTAACTGGAATTTGTTTCATGAGCTAATTGGGCAGAGATTAAATTCCATATTTGTATTTCCTAATAAAGTCAGAATTTTTTTCTGTGTTCCTCCAGTTGAGGAACTTTGGATAATGTTGAATATTTTAAATATTTTATCTCAGCTGGTATAAGAGATGAGGTTAGAATGTGATTGTTCAGCCATTTCTGCAATCAAGAATTCCGATTATCAATTATCCACTCTGTGGCTTTGAGCCCTCTGTGACCCGTTTGTGCAATGGAGATACTGTTAGAAGCACTTGTATCTTATGGTTGTTGAGAGATGGAAATGATATAAAAATACATGTTAAAAAAAAAAACACCATTTGATACATATATATTAAGTTCCTCATATGTATTAGATACTATTATTTGTATAATTACCATTTAGGGAAAGAAATACAAACTGTAATGTAAGTTTTAAAATATTTTTCAAAAGAAGCAAAATTTACACAGCAATTGAGATTTTATTCACATTGTTTATACAGCTCTTATTTTAAAAACTCTGTTAATGTAATGGTACTTGTCAGAACTAAAACTGCTAATTATCTTGAAACTGCAAACATCATTTTTAAATCCATAAAAATACAGTCCTTCAACTAACGTTGAGGCCATTTTACACACACACACACACACACACACTCACTCACTCACTCACTCACTCACTCTAGTCTTGCTCCATTCCTCCTGTCAGCAAATTTGGAGATTAACAGTTCGAACTTGGGTATTTCAGTGTTGTATGCATCTGCTGCTGTTTCTTACGCTCAGCATGCATATAGCTATTTGCTGGGATAGTGGTTTTGAGTTACATTAGTCACAGTGGTTTGAGTCAGGCCATGATCAGCAACAGTCCATTCCTACGAAATACCAGCAGGATGGTGCTGTGTGTGCTTCCACAGAAGGCGTCTGTGGCATTTTGTATATGACATTTTGATAGCGAGGCAAACACTTTTAGAGCAGCTCAACTCTGTTATTTTCTCTCCCTAGTCCTTGACCCCAATGCACAGTTCTCTGGCATAGGGCAGAAAGCGGGGCACAGAGGCCCTAGGCTGGAAACGGTGGAGTTCCTCCTGATTGCAAGGGATTTGTGGTCATCATTCCCAAAGAACGAGGGGCCAGGGGATGGGTGTCCTGTTTATTCAAAGGCCTGCACCTCTGCTTGGCCTCTTCCCAACAGGAGCAGCTCCCTTTTTCTGCCTTGAGAATTCTTTCTTCCTGCAGCTTAGAACTGGGGGTGGCTGGGGACCAAATACATCAAGTGCATTTTCTCCGTTTTGTTCCAGTTTGCCCATTTCTTTCTCCACTGTGCACATAAATTAAAAAATACATCTCATTTCATCACCCCAGCCCCACCTACCCACTACTGAACATTTTTTAGTTTGCTTCCCAACAACTACATGGGAAAAGAAGGAACCAGTAGTGTACAATAGGATCCAGAGGTGTAGCTAAAACAGCTGTTACGAATTTGTGAACAGACTTTTCCAGGTTTTTGAAGTTGAACTGCATTGACTTAAAATTTTAAAGAAGGTTGGGAAACATAGTGTTAGCTGGTAATGGGGAATGTTAACACAAACAGCACAAAACAGTAGATGATCATAAATTCATTAGCATTTGGCACCAGAATGACCTTTTTTCTCTTTAATGAAAAGCGCTTTTACGTGTCATAATTAGGCATTGCTTAGATTGATACTCCATAAATACTGCATTCTTGAAAAGCCACCAAAGTGAGAAGACAAAAGCCAGAGCAGAGTTAAAACTTTGTCCTGGATAATCCACAAACTAGGTCATTACATATAGATGATCAAGAGTTGACTGTACTCATGTTAGTGTTTCTTACCCTGCTCATCATATGCTAGGAGGGTGGGCTCTGTGTACAGAAGGCAGGCACCCAGCACTCGTCACTGAGGGAAGTAAAAGTCTGTGCAAATTCTAATAGTATATTTGGTTCAAATACAGTATTTTTGTTGTTGTGTTCTTCATTTATAAGCTATCCATTTTTCCAAAAACATTGACAGTCTTGTTAATAAGTTGCTATCTAAAACATTAACGTATGAAATAACAAAGTATATATTTATTTTAGAATGTAATTATATATACAAAGTAATTTTTTAATATAACTACTTGAAAAATGCAAAATCTCAATATTGAGTGTTCCTTTTTGACACCTTTTCTGTTAACACATTAATGTGTTCACATCTGAAATGTGAAATGTTATTTCATGAGGGGATTGTGGGGGCTCTGGACTCAAAGGAGAAGACTGCACATCATTGCTCACTTTGTCACATGTCAGCCTTAAATACAGCATTACTCTATACTGCGTAACACTTAATAAATCCCAACATAAATATTTCAGTATGTTTATAAAACATTCTCTTAAATTTGTTAAATAACATATAATATATTTCTATTCAAACAAAGCCAGTTTTAGGTCAATATAAGGTAATGATAGGACTACTCAGTGCTGTTTTTGTTAAGGAATATTCTCTGTTAACTCTGTTAACTTTTATTGAAACATTGGAAGAATTAAACACTATAGTACTCTTATTCCATAGAAGTTACTCTTTTCAATTTAAAGATTGAGAACCTAGACCCCCGAGGAATTCAGCTGTCAGCTCTCTTCATGAGTGGAGTAGACATGGCATTGTTTGCAAATGATGCATGTGGACAGCCAATCCCCTGGGAACACTGTTGTCCTTGGATGTATTTTGATGGGAAGCTCTTCCAATCCAAACTCCTCAAAGCCAGCCGGGAAAAGACCCCACTCATCGACCTCTGTGATGGTCAGGTATGCTGGGGGGCTGGGCAGCCACCTTGGACTGAAATGAAATAAAGCTCACTGGCTAAATCTGTCCTCTTTGATACCATATTTGTCATGAAACCTGTGTGACAGTATTCTGTTTTGGATTGGGCTCAGCCCCATGTGTATAACTAAATATCACTTTGGTGCCCATAATGAGCCAGGCTTCTGATACATAGTTGGTTTTCGTTATTCACGGTAGCTGTGTTCTGAAATTCACCTTGAATACTGAATTAGCAAATACTGAACCATTGCCTCTAGGGGAAATACAGGGTTAGGTTCCTTCAAGGCTCTGGTCACATATTTTTGTCATACAACCAGTACATAACCTTGTTTCTTGTGTGTTTCTGTTTAAAGATCCCATATTAAATATGTATTGTTAATTTATCATTGACCTCACAGCCAGCAGCCCATAACTCATGCCTGAAGGAAGCTTCTGTAACATGGATTTTCTTCTCTGCACTTGGGAACACTGGGGAGGACTTCAGCACTAAGCTGGAGGTGTTTGTAAACAGTGAAATCACCAAGAAAAAACACAGAAATGTAAAAACTTTGACACTAAATAGGCTCTGTTTTCAGGGTGAGCTGAAATAAGAAGGCAGGCGTGATCTTGTTTGACCTCAGCTGGGGTTGGTGTGTTCAGTGTTTAAAATTCTTCCCCCATTTTGTAAAAGTCTGTGACCAGAAAAGTGCCATGGGTATTGATTTTGTAGTTACAAACAAATGTTAGCAAGTAGGTGAATTTGCATATATAGGACTCGTGAATAAAGAGGACCAACTGTATGTTTTTATAGCAGTTGATATATCTAATTTCCTTCGTGCTCATTTCAGTTCACTTAAAACACTGAACCGAGTTTTCACATGCTGGTCCTTGACTTCCAGGCTGAGCAGGCTGCCAAGGTGGAGAAGATGCGCCAGAGTGTACTGGAGGGGCTCAACTTCTCCCGGCAGAGCCACACACTCCCTTTCCCGCCGCCTCCCGCCCTGCCCTTCTACCCCACCTCTGCATACCCTCGCCACTTCGGGCCTGTCCCCCCCTCTCAGGGCAGGGGCAGAGGCTTTGCAGGTGAGTGGTTTGGCATGACTCGTTCCTGTGAACAAGGAAGAGATGCCTGTGAAGAGTGTGCAGCCGTCCTAGGCGAGCCTGTCTGCTGTGTTGACCTTGTCATTGTCAGTCGTGGGGGCTCACAGCAGCAGTTCTTCAAGTCTGCAAGGAGTGAGCTTGATCTTGGAAATTAGGGGAGAGAGAGCTATAGATGCAGATGCAGAGGCTGCATCCTGAAATCTGTCATTCTAGCTAAAATCTCTCTGCTCACATTTTAAGACTTTTTTCTCGCGTGTGAGAGGAAATAACCACTCAGGTTAGAGACAGCTGTCTTCCAAGACCCATCTCCCAGGGCCCATCCTCAGCCCTGATGCCAGCACCCTGTTGAATGACCTGCGGTAAGGAGGGTGGCCTTTCAGTGCTAGTCCCTGGGGACTATGGGCACAGGACAACAAGGCAACAAGAGGGGCCAGGAGACCCCTCCCTGGCAGCTGAAGGAGACAGGGGCTGCTCTGCCTGAATGCCCTGCAGAGCCCCCAAGCCCTGTCCCTCACGCTTCTCCCCTGTCTCTCTCTACCCCGGGTCCCACAGGAGTCTGTGGCTTTGGAGGCCCCTATGGGGAAACGGTAGCGACAGGCCCTTACCGTGCCTTCCGGGTGGCGACAGCATCGGGACACTGCGGAGCCTTCTCAGGCAGTGACAGCAGCAGGACTAGCAAGTCCCAGGGCGGTAATTATACCCACCCCTTCCCAGAGCTTCTGCCTGCCAGCACTTCCTTTGCTCCATCATCTGACACCTGCCTTCCTTTACTGTCTTCACAAGCCACTCCTCCAACAGAATGCCCTTTCTTCTGGGTCCCTCATCTGACCCTCATTGACTGCTCCTCCGCCCCCGAGACTCTCTGCCCTCAGGTCTCTGCAGCGGTTCTGCTGTGGCCAGTCTTGCCTTTCAGGGCAGACCACTGAGTATCCACCTAGAACAGAGCCTTTCTGTGCACCTGGGTAACCTGACCATCGCCTTGTGTTCATAGGATGAGCTGCTGACTAATACTCAGTGGCGTTTCTTTCCCAAGCAGCCATCTTTTGGTAAAGATTATCATGCTTGTATAGAAGATTCTAATAGTCACAGAATCCCTGGCATAAAAAAGTCTTTCACAGTTCGTTTCATAGAAGCATTTTTAAACAAAGACCTAATGTCACGTACATAAATAATCAGTTTACTTTAGATTCCCATGGCTTCTCTTTTCATTTGTATTAGGCTTGCAAGGGAGAAAAAAGTCTTAACATTTAGCATTAGAAATAATGTCTGAAGATATTGCTATAATTTGAAGCCTGTGACTTGTGGCTTTGCCCTAATCCCACATTATGGGACTGCAGATATAAATCTGGCCATCAAGTCAAATAACAGGATTGTTCAGATACATTTTGAAGTCACTTTGAGGATGGGCAAGCCTTTCTCTCTTATGAGTGATGTTTTTCCAACTCAGTTACTTGGGGTACTTAGGGAGGCCAGCGAGGGGTGCTGTGTGGAAAGGTGACTCTTGCAGACGTGGTGTTGGATCAACTCCTCTGTCTCAGTCACAGAAGTTACCTCTCCTTTCCCTAGTGCAGCTGCATGCCCCTCTGCCTGCTGTTTGTCCTCCCACCAGCCTCCTACAGGGCGCTCTCTGCCCTGTGGCTGTTCCTCGAGCAGCTTGCAACCATGTGTCCTCTTTGCTTCTTGATTGGCTTCAGCAACTTGCAGTGCCTTGAGCCTGAAGCTGGCCTGTAGTCTGGCAACAGACTGAAGGAGGGGAGATTTCACTGTGGATAATGTGCAGTGAGAAGTGATTTCTTAGACTGGAATGAGAGGAACTTGCTTCACAAATATTCTAAAATTGTGTCTGAAACTCATATCTGCATTGTCCAATGTAGTAGCCACTGGCCACATGCACTATTGAACCCTTCAACTGTGGCTAGAAAGTGTAAAATGCACACCAGATTTTAAGGACTTAATATAGGGAAAAGAATGTAAAATAGCTCATTAATTTTTTTTATCTTGACTACCTGTTGAAATAATATTATTTTGGATATATTGGGTTAAATAAATATTAAAACTTATTTAATCTGTTTCTTTGTATTTTTTTTCATGTGGCTATTAGAAAATATAAAGCTTGTAGATTTCTGTTGGACAGTGCTGTATTGCCATGGCTAACACCGAGATGATAGAGGATTTATTATAATCCATTCCCATTGCCAGAAAAGATGATTGGGACTCTATTTTTTGTGCATTTGTTGTTTTTTTTAAATCAGAGATTTGGCTATCAGTTAACAATCTCAGAATTTTCTTAAGTCAGAAAACCTTAGAATACGCAGGCCACCAGTAATTAATAGAAGTTAGTGAATACTCTGCTTACGGAAATTCTAATTTAACAATACAGTATGACATACAGGCTAGATTTACTTATCTTCTATAACGTTTGGTTATGGTAGTAACTTGGAAGTGTTTACCTGAAGAGAAAAACATTCTGAGTTTGCAGATTTCCATCTTGGTAATATAGAAAGCATGCCATATATACCCAGTGACAACACTTTAGTGAATCTGTTTCTATCTAAAAAGACTTGCACATTTGTAGTTGTAACCTAATTCAGTTGTCATGGGTTCTCAGCAGTGTAAAATCAAAGTGTGCAGGTAGATACTCCACATAATGAAAAAGAAGTCTTTACGAAGCAGGATAAAGCAGCTTCATGTTAAATATAAACCAAAACTGTAAAGTTTCTTGCTTGTATCTCTTTGCTATTCTTAATTCTGTGATTGTAAAGATTTTGTCTTTTCATATTTTTTTGTGTAGGAGTCCAACCTATACCTTCTCAGGGAGGGAAACTAGAAATAGCTGGCACTGTGGTTGGCCACTGGGCTGGGAGCAGACGGGGCCGTGGGGGCCGGGGGCCTTTCCCCCTGCAAGTGGTTTCTGTTGGAGGACCAGCAAGAGGGTAAGTTCTGAACCACAAAAATGTTTTTTGTATAAAGAAAAAAAATAGTCTGTAACTTGCTTTTTTACTTACGAGTTTAGTAAGAACATTTCTATATCATTAGATACATTCTTCTTTAACATTATTCTTAATGATTGCATAGGATCCAATTTATAACACTATTTAATTAACCATTATTAAATTATTAACCACACATTATTCAATTAACCCAGTGCCTTTATTTTTATTTATTTATTTATTTTTGAGAGGTCTCACTATGTTTCCCAGGCTGATCTTGAACTTGTGACCTCAAGCAATCCTCCTACCTCAGCCTCCCCAATTATCTGAGATTAGAGGCACACACCACTGCACCTGGCTAAAATATTTTTTTTAAGTAGCATTTTTAAAGTATTAGTTTTTCAAATCAAATCAAAATGTGTTGGATATGAACCAGAAAAATAAAGTGGATTCTTTGGAATAAATCTGTGATATGACCATACTTAATAAACCCAATGCTTCATAAAACATATCATAAGATTAGACGTCTTTAAATCCATTTGATATGATTTTAAATGTTGTCTGTAACAGATTTAAGTCTCTTTGTTGTTGTCCCTTTTTATTGATTTAGGCGTCCACGAGGAGTGATTTCTACCCCAGTCATTAGAACATTTGGAAGAGGTGGAAGGTACTATGGCAGAGGTTACAAAAACCAAGCAGCAATTCAGGTAAGAAGACAACACAGTGTTTGTGCCAGTTCACTCCCTTCAATGATGTATCCTTTCTAAGCTGGTTTTCTTATGCCCGTGTTCAGACAGAAGGTCTGTGAGAATACTACTGTAGCTGGCAAGCATCAAACACAATAACTAGCACATGGGTGCTCAACAAATGTCAATTCCCTTGAGCCCAAACCCTTTTTTTGGGAGCCTCTTCAAGTTGGCTCTGTCCTTTGCCAAGACTTTAATCTCTGGTGGCTTCGTGCCTGGTACAGCATGATAGGCCAGCCATACCTTGGGCATCGTTTGGCCAGACAGACCTGGAACAGCCACTTCTTTTAGCTTCTTGGTTTCTTTAATGAGAAACAGCATTTCAAGACCACAGTCCGGGCACCGATGGATCATTATCACCACAGGCTTGGTCACCGTTCCTCATGCTCTTCTGTGGGCAGAGCTCGGGGGGCATGCAGGCATCTGGAGTTTTGTTTCTTCACGCACACCATACAGGCTTTTTTTTTTTTTTTTAGATAAGATCCTCTTGAATTCTTATTGATGTTTCTAATTCAAACTGAAAACTACAGGGCTTTTTATAAACTTCTCTCTGTTACATCCGTATGTCCTTTCTTCTGTGCTGAGTCACTGTATGTAGGTTTTTCCTGTAAACAGCACTAGGGGGGAAGGTACATGCACACACATGCGTGTATATATGCTATGCACACATTTATGTACACACACATACCCTGTATATACCTACAGGCCCTCCCCCATAAAATACATAATGAGTTTATACTACTGAATCTTCCAGTTCAAATTTAGGATTTCTGGAATTGTACTTAACCTCTACTGTTATATCCAGATGTCTTTTCTTCCATCCTGAGAATCTTGGTCCTTAAGAAGCCAGGTGTTGATTAAATTAGAATATCCTATAACTAAGCATTTACTTTATCCCATATTGTACACACAACAGGCTCAAAATACCTATGAATACTACTGTCACCAGTATAATTCATTGCAAACAGTTAAAAGAAAATGTTTGCATATGTGCTCGCCATTCTCTCCCACCATTCTTGCATTCCTAAAAAAAAATAACTATGCTATTATTGTCTATGTTATCTGGGCAGACAGCCATGACCTCGTGTACTTTCCCTTTACCTTGTTTGTCTTGGTTCTATAAACACCTTCACATCATGTGCCTCCCACCAAGCCTTCTGTCTGTGTGTCCATTTTGGTCTCTGAAATGCTTTCTTTAATAGATTCTGCAGGAAGGGCTCCTCAGGAAGGACTTAGGGAAAAATATTCAATTTCAAACAGTTAATTTTCCTTATTTGGAAGCATTGGCTTACATTTTCTTTCCTCAAATATGTTATTTCATTTACTTCTGGTATAAAGCTTCTCTGTCAAAAATTGATGATAATCTAATTTTCTTTACCTTTGAACTCATTTGCTGTTTTGGCCTTAAATGCCCAAATTATTTTTATTTTTCTGTAAAAGTTTAATGACTTACTTGATTGTGCCCCGGTACTGGTTATTCTGGATCAGGGTACTCAGTATGAGGGCACTTTCTGCAAATGTGATTTCAAGTCTTATTTAAGAAAGTTTTCTTGATTTAGTAGTTTTTTATTTTTGTCCTCTTTCTTTGTGTTCATCTTCTGCTTGCAGGTTCTTTTGTTATTATCTTCAATATTTGGCATGCTTTTTTTTTTTTTTTTTTTTAGAGAGAGTCTTGCTCTGTTGACCTGGCTGGAGTGTAGTGGCATCTGCCTAGCCCCCTGCAACCTCAAACTCCTGGGCTCAAGCGATCCTCCTGCCTCAGCCTCCCAAGTAGCGCTGGGACTACAGGAGTGCGCCACTACACCCAGCTAATTTTTTTCTATTTTTAGTAGAGACGGGGTCTCGCTCTTGCTCAGGCAGGTCTGGAATTCCTGACCTAAAGCAGTCCTCCCACCTTGGCCTCCCAGAGTGCTAGGATTATAGGTGTGAGCCACAGCACTGGCCTGGCATGCTCTTTTGATTCCATTTTATCTCTTCCTTTTTTGACTCACAGAAAACTCACATTGTATGAAGTTCACCTGTTTAAAGTACAATTTAGTGGTTTGTGTATTTTAGAGACTAATTTTTAGAGCAGTTTTAGGTTCACAGCAAAATCTAGCAGAAGTTACAGATGCATAAGGCAGAGAGTTCTCATATACCCCTGCCCCCAACACCCACAGCTTCCCCCAGTGTTGTCAGAACCCCCCACAGACTGGCTGGTTTGTTATAATTGAGGGACCTACGTTGACACCTCATCATCACTCAAAGTCCATAGTTGACATTAGGGTTGTACATTCTGTGGGTTTGTACAAATGTATAATGACATTTATCTACCATTAGAGTATCACACAGAGTAGTTTCACTGCCCTAAAATTCCTCTGTGCTCTACCTGTTCATCCCTCCCTCATTTCTTTTTAGCACTGAATAATATTTTATTGTCTGGATATACCAGTTTGTTTATCTCATTTACCCACTGAAGGACATCTTGGTTGCTTATATGCAGATATGAATAAAGTTGCTGTAAACATCCATATGCAAGTTTTTGTGTAGACATAAGTTTTCATTTACTTTAGATAAATACCCATGAGTGTGACTGCTGGATTATATAGTAGTAAGAGTGTGTTTAGTTTTGTAAAATGCCACCACTTTCTTCCAAAGTGGCTTTACCATTTTGCATTCCCAACAGCAATGAAAGAGAGTTCCTCTTGCTCCATATCTTCACTGGCATTTGGTGTTGTCAGTGTTTTGGAAAGTGTCCCTTCAGGTCTTTGCATCATTTTCTAATCAAGTTTTTGTAATTCAGTGGTTTTTAGTCTGTTCTCAAGGTCAAGAATCTATCACCAATAATTCCAGAATATTCTTCACCACAAAAAGAAACCTTTTACCCATTAACAGTCACTCTCTAATTCTCCCATCCCCTCCTCTAGTCCCTGGCAACTATTGATCTATTTTGTATGTCTTGTGGATTTGCTTGTTTTTGTACATTCTTTGTAAACATGAATACATGTTGTGCCATGTATCAGTATCATTCCTTTCTATTGCTGACTAATGTTTCATTGTATGGATAGACCACATTAATTTATCTACTCATTTGTTGATGGACATTTGCATTGTTTCCATTTGGGGCTATGACAAATAATGTGTTATGAACATTCATCTGCAAATTTTTGTATTAAAGTGTGTTTTCAGTTCCCTTGGGTATATGCCTAGGAGAATTGCTGGATCACATGGTCACTACCATGTTTAGCCCTTTGAGAAGCTGCCAGACTGTCTTCCAAAGTGGCTGCACCATTTTACATTCCCACCAGCAATGTACATGTGGGTTCCAATTTCTCCATATCCTCACCAACACTTGTTATTTCCCATATTCTTGATTCTAGCCATCGTAGTGGATATGAAGTGTTATCTCATTGTGGTTTTGATTTGCATTTCCCTATCTTCATTTCTTTCTGATTTAAGAAATGTTTTTTTCTTTTTATCTTCTTCAGATATTATTTATTAATGTGTTTCTTCTAAGATAGTCTTCATTTCTGGAATGATTTTTTTTCCCCTTCTTGGTCCGGCTATATTTTTATGTTTTATAGTATTTGTCTCAAGTTTCCAAGAAAATGACAATAGCATTGACTCGTGGACAGGAGCATGTTAGTATTAGAAGCTAAAATGAAAAGATACTGTGGGTTTATGGAGGTTATCCCTCCGGTTAGGGTCATAGGGCACACTCCATCTCCATCTGAGCCAAGCGAATAGGCGTTGTTTTCAAACAAGGCAAATGCCCTGTTTTCATCTTAGGAGGCCTAGAAGATGCTAGAAAGCACCACCATCTCTTCTTGTTGGGAAGGGGCTGGGATAAAGAGTTGAAAGATGCCTTTTCTCATTTGAAAAATGACTGAAGGTGAAAACCATCCAGGTTTTCTTTAGCACTGAGTTAGTCTGTGACAGTGGTACTCAGCCCTGGCAGTTGGCGCTCAAGGGACATTCGGAGACATTGTTGATTGCCACAACTTGGTGCAAGTCAGATGCTACTGGCTTCTAATGGGTGGAGGCTTGGGATGCTGCTAAACACCCTGCCGTGCAAGGGGCAGCGCCATGGCAGAGAATCACCAGGGCCACACCCAGTGTCATATGCTGAGGTTGAGAAACTGGTATGTGTTACAAGCAACGCAAGATTTCAGGCTGTCTTCACTGTCCTCACAGAGAGCCCTGTCTTTCAGGAAATGTGCTGCATCACTCAAGTTTCATTTTTTTCTAGAGAATTATTTTTAAATCTGTTAAGTGGTAGGGGGAGACCCATTCAGAAGTGATATTTCACAAACACATGTAGTGATTATCAGTGCAGATTTGTTTCTTGTTGAGGTTGCCCAGCAATGATTTTGTTTTTCCAGTAGAAATGGGGTGTGTGTGCTGCCTCATGTTACAGGCAGATGAGGGATACCTGTTCTTTGGCCGGGAGCAAGAATAGTCTCCATTTCAGAGAGGACTTACTGAGGTGTATTTGTTACTTTAAATGATTTGGTGCTATACAAAGGATTAGATAGAGCTCCTTAAGTGAGAATCTCCCTCATTTTCAGGACATTGACTACAGAGGAGTTGAGGGAAAGGGCCACAGTGGGAACTGACTGAGGCAGGTGAAGCTCCTTCCTCCTGAACGTCAGTCAAAGCAAAGACAGAGTCAGAAGGAACCCACGATGTGCTTCCTGCTCATGAATGTGTGGAGTGTCATTCAAGCAAAATCAGCATTCTCTCTCTCCTGCTATTTATCAAAAGCTGACATATCATTTGTTGTCCTTCATTTTAAACAGGGCAGACCTCCTTATGCTGCTTCAGCAGAAGAAGTGGCCAAAGAACTTAAGTCGAAATCTGGGGAATCGAAGTCCTCTGCTGTGTCTTCAGACGGGTCCCTGGCTGAAAACGGAGTGATGGCCGAGGAGAAGCCGGCTCCCCAGATGAACGGGAGCGCCGGCAACACCAGGGCCCCCAGCCACTCCGAAAGTGCCTTGAACAATGACTCTAAAACGTGCAATACAAATCCTCATTTAAATGCACTAAGTACAGACAGCACTTGCCACAGAGAGGCTGCTCTGGAGGCAGCTGTCTTAAATAAAGAAGAGTAAACTTATTTTTTATAGAGGGTGAAGGATGCTGGAAGGGTAAGGATTTAGGAATATCTGGAGAGAAAGAGAGCCTGCAGTTACGTACATTTTGTCCTTTCCGTAAGAGAAAAATGAGGACTTTGGAAATTCAGATCCCTCTTTGATATCAGAGATTTAAACAACACATTTTTAGTTTTAACCAGTTGTAGTCAAAATGCTACAATAAAACAAAAAAGAGAAAGAAAATGAAGAGCATTTGACTCCCGCACTTAAAATGAAGTACACAAAGTTAAAACTGGTTATGACAAAGCCTATAGTTGTGTTTCTTGAACTATAAAGAAAACAAATTTTGGCAGTCTTTAAGTATATATAGCTTAAAATATAATTTTTAGCATTTGGCACCATATGTATGCCATTATATTTGATTTTGCATTACTGTTTCACAATGAAGCTTTGTTTAAGGCTTTGATTTTTATGATTATGAAAGAAATAAGGCACAACCACAGTTTTTCTTTCTTACTTAAATTTCATCACTGTTGATGTGGTTCTTTTGTGTTTAAAAAAAGTGCAACTTTCAAAACTAAAAAAATTATAGAGTAATATTGCTGTTCTGCTGATTTTAAATATACAGTACATCATACATACTTTACAAGCAAGTTAAATGGAGATAAAGTTGAAATCATAGAAGATGCAAATGACCTTTCAAAATCAACATAATGTGTTCTGAAACTTTTTGTGACTAATACCATGCATCTGTGATCAATGAACTATGTGGTTTTGAATCGGACGTAGACCATTAGTACTACTACTTGAGCTAAACTTCTGCATGGTTCATAATTTTTAAAGTGTGTAGTTAATATTATGCATGTTATTGTCCTTTCTTCCATTCTTACCAGTATGTGCCCATTTGCAAAACAAAAAATGCTAATAATCAGTAATAGTCCTATAAAAGATGTTAACTCTGTTTAGTCATTGACTGATCTTGCTCTAACCTTAAAATTTTGTGATTATTGACATCTGTTGCATTTATTCTAAATCCCCCCCAAAATTATCTAGCCGTTACAAATATCAACATTACCCTGGTGTATTCACTGCTGTATGCATTATTGTTCTTTGTTGCTGTTTTATGCCTTCATATTAGCAAAATATGAAATTCTGTGAAAAAAAAAACCCTTTGATCTTTAAAAAAAAAAAACACCCCCCCTTCTGTAGCAGGAAACAAATTGCTTGTTCTTGAGAACTTTCCCATCAAGAATTTAGTAGGAGCAGGTATACTTCTATCATTTTGATGTTTTTGTTAATGTTTCCAGACAATGTACTTTGAAATCAGAATCACTTCTTATCGTTTTCATATACTTCTGATGCTCTTCATCACATTAGTGATCAGAAATGAGGTGTAATTCCCCAACCCCTGCCCGCAAGAGCTAAGTAGGATCTTACTGTAAGTTGAAGGGAGTTTTGCCCTAACTCATGGATTGTGCAAGAATGAACTGCTGTTGGGTTTGATTGACTGTCGATGGATTGTGGTGTGGCGTATCTGAAGGCTATTGAATGCAACTTACAATGCTTAATAAAAATCTTTATTCTTTTAGTATAAAGTATGGTGTGGCTTTTAAATTCACATGTAAAACATAAATTTTACCTAAGTTTTACTCAAATTGAAATAACTACTGAAAAGCTTGATCAGATAATCAAAGTTTAAAAATATTTTTCCTTTTCAGAGTAATTCCAGGCTTCCAGCTCTAGGGGAGTATTAATACACGATTAATATGAAAATTATGCTGATGCTTAGCGTTTGTTTCATTGGTAAATTTCATGCAACCAAAGAGATTTTAAAAAGATGTTCTGATAAAGCAGACACAGGAAATAGAAAACAGTTTCTTTTAAAGCTCCGAGGAAGAGATAAATTTGATTAAACCACGTTTTTAAAACTTGGTGTTACAAGTGTAGCTTATTTTTCATGCCATCATTTTTGTCTGGAAGCTCTTCTCTGCATCCTGGTATGAAGTACAGATATACTGCTGTGACCTCCTCACCTGGGCAGCCAACACCTTGGGAGGCGCGCCCCGTGCTGCCACCTAGGGGTGGGGAGGCGGGCGGGACCCGGAGGTGCCTAGCAACACCAGGAGAAAAGAGGGCGCCACGGTCCGCGTCCCGGGAGGGGCTGGCACTCGCCCCGAGGCGCGTTTCCTTCCTGTGGAGGGCTGGGGCGGGGCTTGAGCGGCGGGGGGCGGGCCCTTGCGTGGCGCTGCGCCACCCCCAAGCGCGCAGGCCCGGGTGCGCGCGCAGTGCTCAGGGCGGTGTCGTGCTGGGGGCCTAGTATTCTGGATTTGGCCTCGCGGCAGAGACCCTCCCGACCACAGCCCCGTGTGCCCGCCACCGAGGCCGCGACGACCAGACTCCTTCCGTGCCCGGGACCGACCAGGCTCCGGGTGCCTGACGCAGACCAGCGGCCCAAGTTGAGCCAAAGTCTCTCCACTTAAGCCCCCCGCCAGTTCTCCTAGTCCTGGTTGTTCAGACCCGAAACGAATTTTATCTGTTTTTCACAGGATCTGGCTTTCAGAATTTGGAGAAAATATACCAAGCCTCACCCTGAGGCCTGTTTCTCCTCCCTGCCTGTCACTCATGCTGGCGCCGCCATCTCGGGGCCCTTCCTCACAGCCGCCCTGTCTGGCCAAGGGCCATCCGGGCTCCAGCCTGCTGGTGGCCGACAGCCGCCCTCGTCTGTGCTTGGGAAGGTGGGGGAAACTGCTCCAGTGAGGGCTGCTGCCTGTAAGGGGAGCACGTTTAATCCACTCTCGGTCGCACACGCATGGCAGAGGGACAGCGTTTTGGAGGAAGACGGGTGTTTTTGTTCCCACAGGCCTCCACCCACCCACCTTCTCCACTGTGACAAGCTCCCCCGCGCCCCCCAGCTCCCGAAATCCCTGCACTCCTACCTGCGTTCTTTCTCTGGGCAGGTCCATCCTACTTCAGAAAAGTAAACTGGAACAGCTCACTGGCTTGGAGAGGGGAGAGGGACGGGTTTCTGTAAAGTCACAGCAACAGGAAGGCAGTCACCTCAAGGATGCATCCGCACTCCGCAACAAGCTGGTGTTTCTTCCTAACAATGCTCTCATCACTTACACAGTTGCACTTGCTCTAGGTGAGGAAGGATGCTCACGGCATGCTCAGGGCCACTCTTAACGGAGACTGGGCAGAAACTGGCCCCAAGCTCCGAGGGGGATCTTTCCAGGTGCTCCTGAAGCCCCTGAAGATGCAGGCATGGGCAGGAAGGAGCTAGGGAGGGAGAGGGTGCTGAAGCTGGGACAGGGAGGCCAGGACACCCTGCTCGGCAGGAGACACGTTGGCCACTCCTCCCACAACTACCAGAATTGCAGGGTAAGGCTAGGGAACCAGTGGCCTTGGTGGTGCTGGTGGGGCTCAGGACCAAATTCTGATGCTGGTGTTTCTCCTGGCAACGTGGCATCTTGGGGCAAGCCACACACTCTCCCATCTGACCATCTATTTTCTCTCTTTAAAAAACTAGCTTTTATTGATTTTTTCTTGTTTCAAAAGTAGTATGTTTATTGTGGTACATTTTAAACATACCGTATAGATACACAAAAAGAAACAGTCACCAGTAATTCCTCCATCCTGAGATACCTATTGTTAACATTTGGACTCTCTCTCCTATGCAATATAGATTTTTTTTTCTTTTTCTTTTTCTTTTTTTTGAGACAGAGTCTCACTCTGTTGCCCAGGCTAGAGTGCAGTGGTAACATCATAGCTCACTGCAACCTCAAACTCCTGGGCTCAAGTGATCCTCCTGCCTCAGCTTCCCAAATAGCTGGGACTATAGGCACGCACCACCACACCTGGCTAATTTTTCTATTTTTTGCAGAGACAGGGTCTTGCTCTTGCTCAGGTGGGTCTCAAACTCCTGAGCTCAAGTAATCCTCCATCCTTGGCCTCCTGAGTGCTAGGATTACAGGCATGAGCCACCACACTGGCCAGATTTTTTTTTTCTTATACAAAAAATAATCATGCTGTGCATACATATTTTGTAACATTTTCCCCACCTAGGATCATTTGATGACTGTCTTTCCCTGCCATTCCATAGCCTGCCATAGCCCCACAGACTCCACGGTGGGGCTGCACCAGAATGTATTCCCTGTCTTTACCATCAGCATGGTTGGACGTTTCACATTATTTGTCCTTCAACAAGTACTTCAGAGCAGACCAGCTGTGTCAGGCCCTAGGCCCCACAGGCCAGAATGCATCAAGATCCCTGCCTTTATGACATTTACATTTGAATGGGGGGACAACATACATGTATACAAATAATAATATTTCAAGCAAGAAAATGAGGAAAGGAAGACAGGGTGATGGGTTGGGTGGGCAGGTGACAGAGCCACGAGAGGAGCTAGTCTGGGAAGATGGGGTCCAGGTCAGGAGAGGCAGATAGAGTGCCCAGCAGAGTGGAGAGAGGGGAGAAGTCCACAGCCACTCTGAGGGCAGGGCGCTGGGGTGTCTTGGCATACTGTGGCCCTTGGAAGGCTGCAAGGCAGGACGGGGTGTACTCCGATGCCCAGTGGGCTCTGGGTGTCCACACCACCCCATAGGTGAGTCTTGTGATCGTCCATGTCCTTAGTCCTGGTTAGCATTTCATCACAAGAAGCTCCCAGGGTGGAAAGGGTGAGGAAAGGGAGACTTTGGTGCTCCCACAGATTTGGCCCCAAGACTCAGCCTGGTGTCCAGGGCCTAGGAGCCATTTGTCTGCAACAGCCCTGCACAATCAAGGCATTGGTCTTTGCCCATTTGACAAAGTCAAAATGGGTTTTCGTTTGCACGGCTTTGATTTCGAGTGAGAGTGAACATTTTCTCTCTTACGTTTAATTTGCACACAGTTTCTTCACTTTTCAATTGAGAAGGAACTTCTAATGTTCCCCTGGCTCTTTTATGATCCTCTAAACAATTAGGCCAAAGGCAAGAATTTTAAGAAATAATTCACTGTCTACACCTTTATCCATATCATCTCCAGCAAGGAGCAAGGGAGTGCTGGGTTTGGCCTTCGGAACACTGCCTGCCTGCCCCGTGTCTCTTCCTCCCTGCTGGGAGGGAGTCTGTCTCTGCATTGCACAGGGCAGACAGCAGGGTGCCAGATCTCTCAAGATGGATGATATTCTTAGGGACAACTCTCTCCTCAGTCCATTTTATTCTGCCCTCAATTCCTCTGAGAATGCACTAATTTTTTTGTTGCTTCCTCTGCCCCTAACCCACTACATCTTGGAGAAAAGTCCTTTGCTACTTAGCTCTTCACTTTGTAGAGTGGCTGTTGAAGGGGCTTTCTGCTTGGAGCCTGCTGCTAGCCAGCTTGCAAGCCTCACTTTCGGCCACCCCACCCTTGGTCCCCAGGCTGTCTGCTTCCTCCTCCATGTGCCCCAGGGAAGCTGCCAGAGCCCTGTTAACTCCCTACCAGAGTTCAGGCTAAGTTGACCCCAGGAACTGCAGATGGGGCAAAACAGGCTTTTCATTAAGATGCTTAATGAAACTGCTATCAGCTGAACTATGCTATCAGCTGAACTGTATCCCCCAAATTCATATGAAGTCCTGACCCCCAGGACCTCAGAATGTGACCTTATTTGGAAATAGTGTTTGCTGATGTTATTAGTTAGGTTAGGATGGGATCATGTTGGAGTAGGATGGTCCCTAATCCAATATGACTGGCATCTTTATAAAAAGAGGAAATTTGGGCACAGAAAGACATGCACACAGGGAGAATGTCTTGTAAAGACTGGAGTTATTTTGCCACAGACCAAGGAACTGCGAAAGCTGGACAGAAGCCTGGAACAGATCCTTTCCTAGTGCCCTCAGAGAGATGGGGCCCTGCAGACACCTGGATCTCAGACTTCTGGCCTCCAGAACTGGGGTACACTCAATATCTGTTGTTCTAAGGCACCTAGTCTGTGGTACTTTGTTTCACAGCCCTAGAATCTAATAGACCCTGCATGCCACCATCCTGGTAAATGGAGACAGTGTCCTGCCCAGGTGTCTAAGCCCACAGTGGGACCACCACCACATGACCCTCTGCAGGGTGTGACTTAGCTCTGGGATGCATACATTTCTTTTTTCTTGATTCCTAGAACTGGAAGTAGCCCAGGCTGAAAAGAACATAAACAGTTTGGTCAGGAATAAACCTGCCTAGGTGGAGACAACTACGGTCCTGCCTCTCTGACAAGTAGAGGTCAGATTTGAGGCTGAGGGTCTTAACCAAGTGCCCACAGTGGGCCTTGCCTACACAAGCACCCCCAAACCTATGGAAACCTGGAAAGAAAGATTTTGGGTTTCCCCTGTACAGAGGAATATCCCTTTGTGCCTTTATCCGCCCACCAGTCACCCCGGGAGGGCCTACAGGGGGCGGTGCTGTGTTTTCAGCTGAGGGGACAGCCCTGAGGATGACATCGTCCTGGGCTATGGGACTTTACCAGACTGGGGAAATGACAGTCTTGGAAATGTGCTCAAGAAAAAATAAATCCAAGTGAAAATGCAGCAGCAGTGGTAGGAAGCTCTATGAAGAAAACACACAGAAGAAGCAAGGAATTTACATGGATCGGGTGGGAGGAAGTTGAGAGGGAAGCCTCTCTGAGGAACTACCTAGAGGTCAGGTGAGAATTACCGAGGCAGATTCCAGGCACCTTGGGGCAGATGTCCA
This sequence comes from Cheirogaleus major, assembly GCA_963574435.1. Taxonomy (NCBI): domain Eukaryota; kingdom Metazoa; phylum Chordata; class Mammalia; order Primates; family Cheirogaleidae; genus Cheirogaleus; species Cheirogaleus major. The sequence goes on from CAUYPO010072377.1 coordinate 22,514, forward strand.
GGATGGCCTTTTTCCACGATGTGCCCATAAGGCTCCATCAGTCCAGGAAGCAAACAGCTAGAGGCATCCTGACCTCAGTAAACTAGGCTACTCCTGGCATTTGTGCATGTCCATCCCTGCAGACTCAAATGACCCCCACGTGGGCTGTAGGGAGGGTCTCTTCAGCCCTGGTTTGCCCTGGTCTAGTGTGTTAGTAACAGCATTCCTTTGGATAGCCACTTGGCCAAGGGGCTCTTGTCTATAAACTCACTGCATCCAAACATCATAGGACCATCCCAGAAATGGTCAAAAAGAAGGACCACTTTCATACCTACCAGAAAAATACAGATGACTTAAAAAATTTCCATAGGGCACTGTTCACTTCAAATGGGTTCTGGAACAAATTGGCTTGATCAGGTATCCCAAGAAGAGGCCCACTCTTAGAACTTCCTGTGCACCAACCAAATGGATTCATCTGTCACGAAAACACATACCCAACCTTGAACTAGTATCTCCTTTCTGACATCTTCTTCTCCTCAACAGTTGTTAATAGTTACCTCCTCAACAGTTGTTAATAGTTATGGAGACAGGAATGTGTCTGCCTTGTTCACTGCTATGAAACCTGCACTGGTTGTGTGCCAACAAAATAACCTAGATGTAATGGACAAATTCCTAGAAATGCATAACCCACCAAGACTGACTCATGAAGAAACAAAAAAAACTCAATAGACCTACAACCAGTAAGGAGATTGGGTCACTAATCAAAAACCTCCCAACAAAGCAAAGCCCAGGAACAGATATCTTCACTTGTGAATTATACCAAACATTTAAAGAAAAATTAACACCAGTCTTTCTCAAACTCTTACAAAAAATTGAACGGTAGGGAATACTTTTGAGTGTATTTTATGAAGCCATCATTTCTTTGATACCTAAACCAGACAAGATACTAGAAAACTATAGACCAAAATCCCTTATGAATATTGATGCCAAAATCTCAAACAAAATACTAGCAAATTGAATTTAGCAGCATATTAAAAGGATTATATAACATGACCAAGTCCGATTTATTCCTGGAATACAAGAATGGTTCAACATCCAAAAATCAATCTGTAATTTACTATGTTAACAGAATGAGGGATAAAAACCTACATGATCATCTCAATTAATATAGAAAAAGCATTTAACATAATTCAACAACTTTTCTTGATTAAAAAAATTCAATAAATTAGGAGTAGAAGGGAACGTTCTCAACATGGTAAAGGCCATATGTGAAAAGCCCACAGCTAACATCATAGTCAATAATAAAAAGCTGAAAGTGTTTCCTCTAAGATCCTGGACAAGGCAAAGATAAAAAACTCTTGTCATTTCTATTCAACATAATACTGGCAGTCCTACTGCCAGCAATTAGGCAAGAAAAAGAAATAAAAGGTATCTAAATTGGAATGGAAGAAGTAAAATGATCTCTGTTCACAGATGACATGGTCTTATATCGTATAAGATCAAGATTTAGGAAGCCTAAAGAGTCCCCCCACACACACACACACGCACACAAACCAATCCAAAAACCTGTTAGAACTAGTAATGAATTCAGCAAAGAGCAGGATACAAAATCAACATACAAAAATCAGCTTTGTTTCCATACACTAATAATGAACAACCTAAAAAAACTAAGAAATGAATACCATTTATAATAGCATCAAAAAGAATAAAATACTCAGGAATAAACTTAACCAAAGAGACAAAAGACTTGTACACTGAAAACTAACAAATATTGCTGAACGCAATTTAAGAAGACACAAACAAAAGAAAAGACAGGCTTTGTCCATGAATTAGAAGGTTTACTATTAAAAGATCAATCTCTTAAAGGCAATTTACAGGTCCACTGCAACCTCTATCAAAATCCCAACAATATTTTCTACAGAAATAACTTTTTTAAGGAAAATCCATCCTAAAATTCAAATGGAATCTCAAGGGATCCCAAGTAGCCAAAATAATCTTTAAAAAGAAGAATGAAGTTGGAGATCTCACACTTCCTGATTTCAAAACTTATTACAAAGCTATAGTAATCAAAACTGTGTGGTACTGACATAAAAGACATATAGACAAATGAAATGCAATAGAGAGCCCAGAAATAAACTCTGACATAATGATCAAATGATTTTTTGACTATTTAATGAGAAAAAGAAAATCATTTCAACAATGGTGCTCTAAAAACCATATATCCATATGCAAAAGAATGAAGTTACACCCTTACTTTATACCATTTACAAAAGTTAACTTAAAATGGATCAAAAACCTAAATGTAAGAGCTAAAACTATAAAACTCATAGAAAAAAACATAGGGAAAAAGCTTCATGACATTGGATTTGGCAATGATTTCTTGGATATGAAACCAAAGTAGAGGCAACATAAGAAAAAAACAGATAATTTAGACTTCATCAAAATTAAAAACTTGTAAGTCAAAAGACACAATCAACAGAGTAAAAATGCAATCTATGGAATGGGAGAAAATATTTGCAAGTCATATACCTGATAAAGGATTAATATCCAGAATATATAAAGAATTCCTACAATCCAACAACCAGAAAACAAATCAACCAATTCAAAATTGGGCAAAGAATGTGAATAGATATTTCTCCAAAGAAAATGCCAATCATTGGGGAAATAAAGGTAAAAAACACAATGAGATGCTGCTTTACACCCACTAGGATGGCTATTACCAAACATAAACAAAACAACAACAAGACAAAAAACAGGAAATAATGAGTGTTGAGGTGGATGTGGAGAAATTGGACCTCTTGTGAATTGCTGGTGGGAATGTAAAATGGCACAGGCACTGAGGAAAATGGTATGGCAGTTGCTCAAAAATATGAAAATATACCAACATAAACACCTGCACTGAAAAAAATATGTAAAAATAGAATTACCATATGATCCAGCAATTCTATTTTTGGATATATATCCAAAAGAAGCGAAAGCAGGGACTTGAACAGTTATTTGCACACTGATATTCACAGCAGCATTATTCACAATAGCCAAAGGGTAGAAATAATCCAAGTATCCATTGGCAGATGAATGGATAAACAACATGTGGTATATCCATTTCATGGAATATTATTCAGTCTTAAAAAGGAAGAAGATTGTGACATATGCTACAACAGGGATGAACCTTGAGGACATTATGTTAAGTGAAATAAACCAGTCACAAAAGGGCAAATACTGTGTGATTCCACATTTTTTTCCTTGGTCTGTCTGCCCATGATTCCACTTATATGAGGGTTCTAAAGTTGTCAAATTCACAGAGACAGAAAGGAGAATGGTGGTTACCAGGGGCTGGGCGGAGGGGAGAATAGGGAATTATTGTTTACCAGGGACAGAGTTTCAGTTGGGGAATGTAAAAAAATTTCTGGAGATGAACAGTGGTGACGGTTGTACAACAGTGTGAATGTACTTAATACTACTACGCTATACATATTATGTATATTTAGCCACAATTTTTTAAAAACCTGCATAGCACTTAGCGTAGTGAGTGAGTGAACACATAAAACAACAGGAACTAGAACAGGCTATGCTTAAACGCTGGGTAGGAAGGGGAACAAAGCTTGTCTTCCTCAAGCCTGGGCAACAGAGACGCCATCTCCACAAAAAAAATATTTAAAAAATTAGCTTCAGACGCTCACTGCCCATGTGCAATGCTGCAGTCCCACTGTCACTGGAGCACCTAGGTGCAGGGGTGACGGGGTCCACGTAGCTTTTGAGTCCACCTACCTTGCGCCTGCAATGTGTCAGGCCGATTGCGGTGCTGCATGGGACATCTTCACACTCACACAGCCTTGTGGCTCTGAATTGCAGCCGAGCCCTGGGGAATGGAGGGTGTGGTGGACAGCTGCTAAGCACAGGGCAGTGCAAGCAGAGGGGCCACTGAGTGTGGGGCCAGAGGCAACACAGTGCTGAGGGCAAGACACCATCTGAACTTTAGAGGTCATTGCCCTCCTCCTCTTGGGGCCTTTCCCTCCCTCTCACCTCTAGGCACAAGCAAACTCACTTTACTCCTTGCCCTCTCTGTGCCATCCTGGCCTCTGCTCCCAGGTCACCTTCTCAGGGAGCATCTCTACCTACCCCTCTGCCCAGGGCCATTCTCCCTACTCAATGCACTCAAACTTTTGCACATATCAACTGTCTCTACTCCAGCGCGAACTCCAACAGAGCTGAGACGACTGCTGAATCCTCAATGTCTCCAACGCTGCTTGCACACACAGAAGTGCTTGATAAATACCTAAGCACAGGAGTGAGAGGAGGAGGGAAGGAGGAAGGAAGGAGTAGAGAGGTGTGTGTCTGGGAGGAGACACAGAAAAGGGGAAGTCAGACAGAGAAGCCAAACAGAGGAAGCTCAGGGGCCCAGGACCTGTTTTATCCTGCAGAGGGCAGGCAGCCATGGGGGGCTTTGAACATGAGGAATGGCTACAGGTGGGCCCAGCTGCAGACAGGACTGTTCCAGAGGGCAGGGATTGGCGGTGAGTGGCGGTGAATGACCTCTACTGACCTCTGTGAATTTTCCCAGGCAGGATGGGGACACAGGCTGGGGACTTACAAACTTACAAAGGGAGCTCCTTGCTTGTTCCCTCCCCTACCTCTCAGCAGGCAGCTGACCTCTGGCTAGGCATTTAATTGCCTTGAGCCTCAGTTTTCACTTCTGTAAAATGGCACCAATGACACCTATTAACTGCTGGGTATGTAATAATAGCCATCATGACCCCAAGCAATATGCTAAGCACTTTACAAACTTCTGGCTGAATGCTGGTAAAAACTGTGGAGAACTGAGCCCAGTGCACTGTCCTCAGTGAGCATTTGGTAACTACTGGGTAACTTATCATTATCTATAAACAAGGGAATAGACGTGTTAGGAGATGGAGGAATGCCCACAGTCACAGAAGCTTTCTCGGCACCATGGTGGCCTCCAGAAGTTTCTAGCTTCATCAGGGTTTGGGCACTGCTCATCTGACCACTTTAGTACTGTGATAAGGACAAGGGAACTTTTTCAGGTACCTGGGCAGCACCCACCCCCTGGGCTCTCTCTGGGCCTCCTTTTAGACAGTCATCTTCAGGGTGAGCACTCTTTACCTGCACTAATTCACACCAAGGTGCTAATGGTGGATGATGGCTTAATAGTTATTCCTTTCCCAGGAACCTTAGTACTAAAGAACCACCCAGCCTTTCACCCAGGAGGAAGGGAACCAGAGGTGACAGCTGGAATTCAGGTAGGGAGGCCTTATTATGCTCCATCCTGAACAGTTCTGAGGGGGGAGAGTGGGGATAACACTCTCTCTCTTCTCTCCCCCTATCCCCAGCTTCTTTTTCCCTCCGTCCTCTTTCCCATGCTTGTACCCCTCCCCCAAGGCCCTGCCATGGGCAGTGTCCTGAATCAGTGGCTGAGGGAGGGTGGCAGACTCTAAGGGTAGATTTTGGCTCTAAAGGAAGGAGGACCTTAACTGAGCCTCCTGTGGTGGAGCAAATGGCTCCTTGGCAGCTGCAGAAGGGGGTGGGGGTGAGGGGAGGTGGACAGTGAGGGAGGGAGTGCAGGTCAGGCCCTGGGATTTCTAGCTACCAATGCGCCCCTGCCCTGCACCAATGCCCAAAGGATACAGCAGCTGGGGAGGGGGCAGAGGGCCTCCAGGAGGGCACACCTCTGGCTTCTCCTCCCCACTAGGGGCTCAGCGCCTCGGATACAGAGGCCCGGTCTCTGGACTGTCCTCCCTACTCCTTGGGTCATGGGCCTGGGTGGCTCAAATGCCAGGTAGCTCTCTCTTTAAAGAGTAGACCCAGCCATGCATGCCAGCGCACTCTAGGCCCTGGTTTTTGTCCTCCTCTGAGGGCTGAGCATCGAGGAAGTCGGCAGGATCCCGTGAAGGACAGCAGCAGTGCCCAGCCAGGACTGAAAGGAAAGGCGAAGTTGTATCCAAGCCAGAAACTCAGTTGGGGAACGCGGGACGGAAGGGAGGCCAGAGGCCGTGAGGCCAAGGAAGAGGAGGAATACCGCGGGACCGTTACGGGGTCAGATGAAAGTTAGGGCCAACTAATTGCTTCTCTGCTTTCTGAATGTGGAAGGACAACCTACAGGCTCTCATCCTGAACCGCAGGGGTCCCCCCAGCCCATCTCCTTCCCTGGGGCTCCGCCCACCTTCTTTCTACCTTTGGGCCCCCCAGTCTTCCTTCTCCCTGAGCAGATTCCCCCAGCCCACCTTCAACCTCGGGGTTCTTCCGCCCGCCTTCCCCAAGGTCTCCCCAGCCACCTTCTCTCCTGTGAAACCCTCGGTTCGCCTTCTCTCTGGGCGGGCTCCCCCAGCCCATCTTCTCTACCTTGCGGTTACCCCGACCCACCTTCTCCCCCAACAGGTTCCCCCAGTCATCCTTCTTCCCCGGGGGTCCCCCGGCCCTTCTCTCCTGGAGGGTCCCCCAACCCACCTTCTCCCCTGGCTGCGTCCCTGGTCCGCCTTCTTCCCCGGCGGGGTCCCCCAACCCACCTTCTCCCCAGGTAGGGTCCCCCAGCCTGCCTTCCCGGCGGCGGGAGCGGCGGCCCAGGCCGGCGGGCGGAGGCGGCGCCACCCGGGGCGCTGACGTAGAGGCCGCTCGGCGGCCGGGGTCCCTTCGGTGGGGCCGCGGCTCCCCGCCCGCCGCCCCCGCGCGTCCATTCCCTTTTGTGTCCCGCGCGCGGCCCGTCTCCCGCGCACACTCGCGCCCTGCGCCCCGCGGGCCGGCGGGCGGCTCCCGGCTCGGCCCCTCCAGCCAGCGCGCCCGGCATTGTGTGGACGCGCCCGGCCGGGAGCGCGCGCGGGGGCTGTCGTACGCCCCCGTCCCCGTCCCCTCCCGGCCGCGGCGCCGCCTGTGCCCCGCCGCCTCCGCCGCCCCCGCCCCGGCCCGGCCCCCGGCCCGGCCCGACCCGGGCAGCGCAGCGGCGGGGCCGAGCGGCGGCACGGCGCAGCAACATGGCGACGGTGCCGGTGTACTGCGTCTGCCGGCTCCCCTACGACGTTACCCGCTTCATGATCGAGTGTGACGCCTGCAAGGACTGGTTCCACGGCAGGTGAGCGCGCGGCAGCCGCCTGGCCCGGCCCGGCCCAGCCACCGCGCACGGCCGCGTCCCGCGTCCCGCGCCCCGGCTGCGCGCCCGCAGGCCCAGCTCAGGGACGGGCCGCCGCCGCATTCCGAGCGCTCGGGTCGGGCTGGGCCGGGCTGCGCGCCCTTTTGTGCCCAGGGCGGGGGCGCCAGGCTCGGGGCCCGCGCTGGGCGCCCTTGGCCGCCGCGCACAAAGCGAGACCCACCGGCCGGGAGGTGGGCTTGGGGCACGGGGAAGTTGGAGCGCCAGGCCCGGGCCCGGCCGCCTGACAGCGGGGACGCGGCGGCCGCGGAGGCCGGGCATCCGGAGGGAGGCCCAGGCCCGGAGCCCCCGCCGCCTCCTCCCTGCGAAGTTGCAGGAACTTTCCCCGCGCGGGCTCAGGGCCGGCTGGGCCGGGAGAAGCGGGCGCGCAGCCCGGCGCGGGTCCCGAGAGAGGCGCGAGTGGCGGGCTCTGCCGCTGGCGGGGCTGAGCGGCCGTGGGGGCTCGGGCGAGGTAGTGGCGGGCGCGCCCACCCTCCGCCGTGGTCCGCGAGCTCCCATGGACCTTGTCCCGGCGGGCAGGATCCCTCCCGGGCCCCCGCGGAGCTACTGGACCCGGCAGGCCTGCGGGGCCCCGGGCCGGAGTGTGGTGACAGAATTGTGGCTGTGTGTATGTGTGTGAAGGTGTGTGTGTGGTGGGGGTGGGAGGTGCGAGGAGGGGATTGTGGCTTTGCCGTCTCCTCCCTGGCCTTCATCTTTCCCGGTTTCCCTCCTCCGTGTTCCAGACAGGGACACTCCTCCGGTTTTGACATGACATGCTCTCTAAGGAAGACGGGGACGGGGGACAGGAGGTAACACTTGGAGGCACTGAAAGCCCCTGACCTCTTGCACATGGCCATGACCTGGCTCTGTGCCTAGTTTTCAAAAGCTGAGGTCCCTTACCACCCAGAAGTAAATGGAGGAGGAGGAAGAAGAGGTGATACTCATGCCCAAACTGCTCCAACAGGTTTTCTGACGTTTGACTTTGCCTGTGGGATGTGTTTGGACCTCAGGAGGACTGGCCAGGGGCTGGCCAGTGCTGTATGCCCTCGGGGCCTCGGATCTCAAATCCTGAGCAGGTAGCAGAGCAAGAAAGAGAGGGGGTGTGTGGTGGTGAGTGGTCCCTGATGCTCCCTCCAGAGAGGAGACCCTTCTGCGCATTCTGATTGTGAGTCTTCAGGATTGGCCAGTGGCCCCTTAAAGTGGCCTATGGCCTCTAGTCTAGTCCTACCAGTTTACACGTGGGGAGCCTTGTGGCCAGGATGTGATGGGGCCTGCTCAGGCCTGTCCGCCCTAGCCCTGAGTCCCACCTCCATGCCTGTAATGGGATAGAGTGAGGAGGGCATGGGACTCTGTGGGGTAGGGACACCCAGGCCTCTCAGGCTGCCTTCCTGGGGATGCCCAGGGCTGTAGAGACCCTTCAGAGTAGGGGAGACTGGGTATGAGTGCTGGGCTCTGCCCAGAACAGGCCTGCTATGCATATGCCCAACTGGCAGCAATGAGAAGAAGTTCACAGCCAGACCAAGGTGGGAGGGAGCCTCTCCTGCCCCTCAGATCCAGAGATGCTGAGAAGCTGGCCCTGAATAGCCCTAAAAGTGGTGGTAGGACCTGTCCCTTCTCCCTCATCCCCACCAGGGTCTGGACTTGGCAAGTAGTCACCCCTGCACACCCCAGGGCCCCTGTGCAAGCCCCTGCGACCAAACTAGGGAAGGTGTGAGAGCTTGGGAGGGCCTTTGTCTTGCTGCCCAGGGGGATCCCCTGGGAAGGGAAGGCTAGTTCCAAGATAGACTTCAAGGCCAGAGAAAACCCAGGAATGAGGGGCAAGTGGGGGAGAGGGGGCTGAGAGCTGGTGGAGGAGATGGTGTCATTTGCCATATTGGCACAGGCAGAGGCAGGGGAGGTGTGACCAGTCCTGACACCTTGAAAGAGGGTTTTTTTGAGAGGCTTATCTTTTTATTTCTTATCTGAGGTCTTTGATTGGATCCAACATAGGCAGTTGATCAGCACAGATTTATTTCCACCTATCTGGGGTAGCCCTGGGTTCTGAAAGGGGCTGTGCTTCCCCTTGGCCGGCGGAGGCATTTTCTTGTGCATCTAATTAAGGGTCACTTGCCAAAGAGGAAAAAGCCTCCTGGTGTGTCTACTCCCCTGGGTGGCCCAGGACAGGAGCTGCGATGGGGAGAGAATGGGGTCAGGGGTTAGCATGGCTCTCACAGCCCTGAGCAGATGCCCGGCCTCTCTCAGCATCACACATCTGGTCAGTAAATGAAGGTGTGCAACCAGACCTGTGTTTCCTAACCTCCAGATTGTCTTGTCTGACTCTTGATGAATCTTTCCTGATCTTTGTATCACCTGTACTGTGATTTACTGCCTACTTAACATTTCAACTCACTTTTTAAAAGTTTGCATATTTTTAAGCTTTTCATTTTGAGGGAATTTTGCATTTATAGAAGAGTTCCCCAAATGATACAGTTTCCCTATATCCTTCACTGTGCTTCCCCTAAAGTTAACATCTTACCATAGCCATGGATGGTACCAGTGCTAGAACGCAGAAGTTACACTGGTGCAGTGCTGTTAACTAAACTACAGACTTTATTCAGATTTTTAAACCAGTGTTCTCCTCCTTAATGTCCTTTTTCTGTTCCAGGATTCCACATTGCATTCAATCCTCATGTCTCCTTACTGTGGAGAATATTTATTTTAAAAGGAAACTTCGTATCATTCACTGAAATAGAACATTAGTGTAACTTGCCATACACAGTAACTGTAAAAATAAACACATAACTGTTAAAGTTAAAAAGCCTGTCTGTCCCACCTGTGGTCACATCACATTCCTCCATCCAGCCCTGTTTTAGGGAGAATTGGAGAGAGGGTCTCTAAGTCACCTACACTGACAGTGGCTGTATCTTTGCTCTTGGCAGCTTCAGTAGCCAATGACTTGTTTGGGACAGAGCTTTGGCCCTTTCTGGGGCCAGAGCTTGCTTCTAGGCTGAGTCTGTCTTCTCAGGGACTCTGGTGCCAGAGTGCCCTCCCAGCATTCTTGAGGGGGCAGGGGCAGGGGGAGTCCCTTGTTGGACTGAGTTGGAAAGAGTAGCTATCAGGGGGTGGGGGAGGCAGAGCACTGTGTTCCATCCTGGGGTCCTGCATTCTTCATTCCCTGGAGGGATAGTGCAGGGTGGGGGTGTGCTCCTTTCAGTCTCCCTACCCCCACCCCCACGTCCCTGGATGTATATGACATACTTGAGCTGCCTCTTCACCAAGTCTTTGTAGGAGTCCTCCTCCAACCCCATCTTGACCTTGGCCAGTTGCTCCTGGGGCTGGGGCTCCTCATCAGCTCAGCAGGTCTTCCCTGGGACTTATTGTGAACGCAGGCTTGACTTGGAAGTGATAGATTTTGCCGCAAGACCTGGCAGGAGGCAGCTGGAAGCTAGTCACCTTCTGAGAGTGTCTTCTTGGCCTCGATTGGCAGGGATATGTGCCCCTGCACAGGTGTTGGGGACCTGTTGTCTTCTCTTAGGGCTCCCACTCTTGTACAAAGCCCCTGGAGCCATGCACTGTGGTCCCTTCTTGTGCCTGTGTCTTCCACCTGTAGGATGGAAACCACACCCCCTGCTCTCCACCCCTGCCTGCAGCCATATGGTAGATGACCTGGCCTCTTACCTTGTCACCGTCTTGATTTGAAGAATTTCAATCTCTGGGAAATAAGAATGATCCTATTAATATTAAAATATTAAACATCCTTAAATGGTAGCTTTCTGGCCCTCTTTCAGTTGTTTGTTCTGTTGGACTTGAAAAGTTTTTGGAGGCATAAGTAGTAAAATTGACTTGAAAGCTTGAAAGCTATCCAGGTCACTTAAGTGACAAAAGTTTTATTTATTCCTCTGTAAATATTTGTTCAGCATGTATTCTGTGTGGTTTTCAGGCTGGCTCTGAGGGATCTGGGGGTAGCTAGGCAGATCTCTTGCCTCTTTCAGGGTTTCTTCTTCAGGGTCCCAGACTTGCAGATAGAGTTTCACATCAGTCTGGTGGGTCCTGCTGCAGAGAGGTGAGTAAGGTCCTGTGGGAGCAAAGAAACGGGTGGGGTGGAGAGCAAGAAGGCCACATGGGAAGGGCTATAGGTATGTCAGGGACTCAGCTTCTCTGAGAAAGGCAAAGGAGCCTTTTAGGGGGTGGTCCTGAGCAGAGGACGGGTGGGAGCAGGCTGAGGCTTTGACAAGTCCCTCTGGCTTTCAAGAGTACATTTGGGGACAAGGGCAGGGCAGGGAGCCAGAGTGAGTTTACTGCCATTGTCCAGATGAGCGACAACAGGGCCTGTACTGGGGGTTGGGATGGTTGGGATTGGGGTAGAGAGAAGGGTCTAATTTCTAGAAGTGCTCAGAAGGCAGAATAGACAAGACTTGCCTAGCACAGCCACCTCTGATTCCCATGTGTCCATCTATCTGCACCTCCCCTGCCCTCCTCCCAAGGACCCTGTCTCTGTGTCCTTCTCCCTCAAGACTAAGTTGGTCTTTGTGGGCTCTTGTCATGTCCACCCAACCTTAAGCTCCTTGGGGCAGGGCCACCTCTGAGGTACCTGGGGACATGCTTTGAGGCTCGTGGCCGTGCTCAGCAGGGTGGCTCTTTTGTTGGCCAGTGGCGTGTGTATGCCAGAAGGGAAGGAGGCCCCACGAGGGGTCAGACACCAACATTGAAATCTGAGTGATCAGAGCTTACAGTTAAATCCTAGAACCTCAGATGCCTGAACACTGGAAGAAGGGCTCTCCCCATGGACGCAGCGTTGTGATGTATTTGGAATAATGATTAACCATTTTAAAACAAGGAATTCTCCTCATGTGAGTTTTTGAAGTAGGTAGGAGGAATGTCCAGCCAACTTCCAGAGTGTAAAGCAGACATCCCTGTCTGTGGATACTTTCCGAAGGGGCTGTGTCTTGAAGGAAGCAACTTGGTGTGAGCCTCATCCTCATTGACAGAATGTTTGCTTTTGTTGAAAATATTTGGCAGAAATGTGCTTGGTATCACCCTCTGGACTGCAGCCCACATTTGTTTTGGGCCACCTGGGTGTAGTGTGGCTCCAGATGGCCTGAGAGCCGGGCAGAGGTTTGGGATGCTCCGTGTGGACCCTGCCACCCCCATGCACCCTCTTCTCTTTGGCCATGCCCTCATAGTACATCCACACAGGCCAGGTCCTTACTTCTAAAAGAATGAGGGGATTTGTTGTTGGGACTAAGTATGGGCCAGAAAATACATGTTCCGTGATGGAGTGCACTGGAAGAATCTAACTTCTAAAATTTAGGGCATGGGTAAAAACGAAGTCTGTTACTTGATTTTTAAAATTACGTGCTAATCATTTGCTGCAGAAGCTAACATCTGGACAGTATTTAATGCCTTAGGGGCTATTAAGCATTCATCATTTTTGGTTCCCATGTTGACCATGGTTGGTAGGTAGGGTGCATCATGTCATCCGCATTCCCAGCGCACCCAGTCACAGAAGCAGCCAGGGAAGGAGTCGTGGGCTCTGTCGCACTCAGGTCTCCTGACTCCGGTAGGTGCACTCTGACCTGCAGCAGGTGGATGCAGTCACCTCCAAGAGGGGTGCCAGTGAGGAGGTGGCATCTAGCTTATTTTATTCTGGCTCAAGGACCTGACAAATACCAAGTGTTGATAACCGCTCATGTCCATGGTTGCGACAACGCAACATGCCTGGAAACGTCACAGAGGAAGGCCACAGGTGATGCGAGGTAGTGGGAGGTGGTTCTCTTTCCAAGCGATGGACTGCAGTAGCCCCTCATAGGGCTGAGTAAACCAGGTGTCCCTCAGAGTCCCTCTCACTGCAGCACCTCCACCTCCTCATCTCTCCTTCTCTGTCTCTCTCGCTCTTCAGTCCTTTTCTCCTACCTTGATTCTCAGCTTTTTGGCTTCGTGGCGGGTGGATAGCCTAGCTGTGGGCTCTGGAATGGGACTTGGCCCCTATTCTTTAGGGTGTAGGGTCTGTTTACTTTTTCCTGGACTCCCCCTGACCCCCACCAAAGTGCTGGGTCTTTCATGGAGAAACATATTAACATGTTTAGAATTCTAGCGAGTGACTGGCTTGGATCTCAAAGAATAAGAACTGAATGTTTTTGTGGTATTTGTCCATGTCTGTCGATGCTTTCCAAGTGAGGTTTGTCTTGAAGGAAGCAACTTGGTATGAGCTTCATCTTAATCATTAGAATGTTTGCTTTTATTGAAAATAATTTGGCTAAAAATGTACAAATGGAGAAACTAGCCTTTTATACTTTTTTGAAAATTGAGATGAAATTCACATAACATAAAATTAATCGTTTTCAAGTATATAGTTTAGTGACATTTTAGAGCATTCATGATGGTTGTGCAGTCACCTCCTTTATCTAGTTCCCAAACATTCTCACCACTCCAAAAGTAAACCCCATGTCCATTTTAGTAGTCACTCCCTTTCTTCTTCCCTCTTCATCCGCTGACAGCCACTAATCTGCTTGCTTTCTCTATGGATTGATCTATTCTGGTGGTTTCATATTTCATATAAATATACTCATATAATATGTAACTTTTGTGTCTGACTTTTTTCACTTAGCACAATGTTTTTTGAGCTTCATTCACATTGTAGCATGTGTCAGTGTTTCATTGATTTTTGTGGCTGAATAATATTCCATTGTATGGACAAACTACAGTTTAGCCATTCAAAGTGTGTGGGCATTGGGTTATTTCCACCTATGGCTGTTGTAAATAGTGCTACTATAAACATTTCTGTACAAATATTTGTTTGAACACCTCTTTTTAGTTCTTTTAGATGTATACTTAGGAGTGGAATTGTTCGATCATATGGTAATTCTCTGTTTAACTTTTTGAGTAACCAACAAACTATTTTCTACATGGGCTGCACTATTTTAAATTCTCATCAGCAATGTAAGAGTATTCCAATTTCTCTATATCCACACCAACACTTGTTGTTTCCTTATTTTTTTTTTTATTATAGCCATCCTAGTGCATTATAAAGTATTATTTCATTGTGGTTTTGGCTTGCATTTTCCTGGTGACCAAAGATGGTAAGAACTTTTTCACATGCTTGTTGGCCATTTGTATATCTTCTTTGAAGAAATGTCTATTCAGGCCCTTTGCTCATTTTTAAATTGGATTGTTTGTCTTTTTATTGCTGACCTGTAAGAGTTCTCTATATATCCTAGTTACTATATCCTTGTCATATACATGATTTACATGTATTTTTCCATTCTGTGGGATGTCTTTTCATTTTCTTAATAATGTGCATTGGTGCATGAAAGTTTTTAACTTTGATGGTGTCCAGTTTATCTGTTTTTTTCTTTTATTGCTTTGTTTTTGGTGCTGTATCTAAGAATCTGTTGCCAAACCCAAGGTTATGAAGATGTACTCCTATGATTTCTCCTAAGAGTTTTATAGTTTTAATTCTTATTTTAGGTTTTTGATTCATTTCCAGTTTATTTTTGTAATGGTGTGAGGTAGGAGTCCAACTTGATTCCTTTGCATGTGGATATCCAGTTGTCCCAGCACCATTTGTTGAATGATCTTGTCTTCCTTGTTGAAAATCATTTGACCATATACACAGGGTTTATTTCTGAACTCTCAGTTCTATTCCTTTGGTCTATATGTCTCTCCTTATGCTAGCACCACACTGCTTTCATTACTGCAAACTTGTAGTAAGTTTTGAAAGCAGGAAATATGAGTCCTCTGACTTTCTGCTGCTTTTTCAAGATTGCTTTGGCTACTTGGGGCCCTTTGTAATTCCATGTGAATTTGAAGATTGGCTTCTTCATTTCTGCAGAAAAGGCTGTAGGAATTTTGATGGGGATTGCATTGAGTCTGTAGATTGCTTTGAGTATTGTCATTTTAATGGTATTGAGTCTTCTGATCTACAAACATGGGTGTCTTTCTGTTTATTTGTGTCTTTAATTTCTTTCAGCAACATCTTGTAGTTTTCAGTGTGTACAAATCTTTCACCTCCTCTGTTAAATCTATTCTTAGGTGTTTTATTCTTTTGGAGGCTATTGTAAGTAGAATTGTTTTCTTAATTTAATTTTAGTGTTAACATGAACTATAAAGAAAAAAATTTCTTTTTTGGATTTTTTACTGCTGTTACTTTCATCTTTTTTTGTAATCACCTTTTAATGTGTGGTGACTGAATTTCCAGAACCATATATGTGCAGGGTACTGCCCGCTCCTGGCATGTTCTTGATGTTCATACATGTGCTGCTGTGTGCACACCCCAGATGCCATGTGGCCAACGCATGCCCATGGAGGAGGAGGGCCGCCTTTTAAACCATAAGTATTAAGTAAATCTTCCTTTTAAACCGTAAGTATTTTTTGAGCCTCTGCCTCAGATGCTGGGTTAGGCATTTTTTGAGCATGTGTGGGACCCCTCTCGTATTATGCATGGAGTCCCCTTGCGTGGGTCTTCATCTCCTTTCCCTGGTCATCATCCTCCCCAGGTGCTCCCTTTTTGGCTGCATGCTTCATTGCTGAGGAAGCTTTGGTGGGGCAAGCCCAGGGTTCTGGATGCTTGGGGTAGGGACAGCCACTGCATGTGGGCAGCACATGGTTTCACTGGTCTTCATGCAGCCTGAGAGCTTGTTGGGTGATTCTTATCGAGTGGAGAGTGTGTGTAAAGCCCTCACTCATTCTCGTCCCTAACACATCACGGGCTGGGCATGGGGCCCACAGTGTTGGACAAGCATGAGGGTCTGATTGGCCTCGGAGAGTGTTTTGGGACCAGAACCTGAGCTGAGGTCCAGTAGTACATCCACTCCCGGGCAGCCACCCTTACCCCACCGTGACCAACAATTCCAGGTCACTGTAGAACTAGCAGTAGCTCCGTGGACTCTGATACTGTACAGTCTTCTTGTGGCTTTGTGATCTTGCCCCAGGTTTTACCTTTCCCCTTAGTATACCTCATCAAGGAAGATTCTGTGTGTGAATCTCCAGGAATGCTTGGGCCAGCGGGATGAACAGTTAGGAAGTGCTTCCCAGGAACACCTGGGCTGGTCTAAAGGCAGCATCATTGGCAGGGTACCTGTGGTCCCAGATACTCGGGAGGCTGAGGCAGGAGGATTGGCTTGAGCCTGGGAGTTTGAGGCTGTAGTGAGCTATGATTGTGCCACTGCACTTCAGCCTAGGCGACAGAGCAAGACCCTGTCTCTAAAAAAACAAATAAAATAAAAGCAGGGTCAAGTGGGGCACAATGTCCTTCCCTGGCAGGCCGCACCCCACCACCTTCCTGGGCTGACCTGCCTTTGCTGGACCGATGGTATAGACAGGTTCGGAGGTTCAGGCCTGTTTTCTCACAAGAGAGACTGAGGCCTAGCATCCTGAGACACTTGGCATCCTGGGGCAATTTAGAAACTGCAACCTGAGCCAATCTGCCTACTGGGAAGGGGTGACGTGGAGTTTCTGGAGAGCTCCCCAGATCCTGCGGGAGGGAGGAGGACCCTGTGGCCCTGGATGAAGCAGCACAGGGAAGGGCTGTAGTAGTGGGAAGCAGGAAGGGCTTTCACTAAACTCCTGCTGGAGTCGGCCAGATATGAGGATTGGTTGCCATTGGTGCTTGTAAAATCTCTTTCCTGAAAGTGGGCAGAACTTGGCTGACCTCTGCCCAGCTGTTTTGGAGCTGCAGAATGTAACAGAGATGCTGTAGAACCAGCCCAGGGGGGAGGGGTGTTTCCTGCCACTGTTTGCACCCAGTACTGGGCACTTTTGGTGGGCTCCCCAGTGGGCCTAGGACAGGGTTTGCTCAGGAGAAACCAGCCAGGGGAGGGCCAGCAGCCCACCAGGGCCACCCAGTAGTAATGGTGCTGTAGGGCTTTGCCCCAGCAAGCGGCCCCTACTCCTTCCACTCTAGCCACCTTGGGCTGGATGGAAATGGTCCGTGAGAATCTGTGCTACTCCTGGCTGTGCTTGGTGACTCTGTGTGTCACATGTGAGGAATCCTGTTTCTCAGAAGGGCCCATGCATCTTGCACAGGCCACTCTGGGAGTCAGGAGGTTTGCCATGACTGAGCCTGGCTCCTCATTCATCAGCAAGGGAGTCTGCCTGTCAGTCCGTCCCTCCGTCCATCTAGCTGGTGACATTTCCTGAGCACTTTGGGGATCCAGGCTCTCTTCTAGGCACTGGGACAGCAGTGAGGGTCCCTGTACCTGTGGACAGCACGCACCAGCTCCAGGCCCCGTAGGCAGTGCTAGAGGATGTGGCGGGGGGAGGGAGTGGCCCTGGTGGATGGGCATGGCCCGGAGGTGACACAGAGTGTGCTGTTCAGGAAGGGCAGTGTGTCAGCAGCCCCTGAGTGAGAGGAGATGCTGTAGGGGAGGTGCCTTGGCCTGTTGGCCATAGGTGGGAGTTCACATTTTATCTCCAGTGCAGTAGGATTGGGGTGGGGCACAACATTCTGTAGTTTACGGACTTCTCTCAGAGTGCTGTGGGTGGCATGGATTGTAGGGCAAGATGGAGAGAAACCAGAATTAGGGGCTGACAGAGCCCTGGGGTGAGAGATGACAGAGCCTTGGCTGAGGGGTGACTGCACCCTGGGGTGAGAGATGACAGAGCCCTGGCTGAGGGGTGACTGCACCCTGGGGTGAGGGATGACGGAGCCCTGGGGTGAGGGATGACGGAGCCCTGGGGTGAGAGGTGACGGAGCCCTGGGGTGAGGGATGATGGAGCCCTGGGGTGAGGGATGACGGAGCCCTGGGGTGAGAGGTGATGGAGCCTTGGGTGAGGGATGATGGAGCCCTGGGGTAAGAGGTGATGGAGCCTTGGGTGAGGGATGGAGGACCCCTGGGGTGAGAGATGACTGAGCCCTAGGGTGAGAGATGATGGAGCTCTGGGGTAAGAGGTGATGGAGCCATGGGGTGAAGGATGACGGAGCCCTGGGGTGAGAGGTGATAGAGCCCTGGGGTGAGGGATGACGGAGCCCTGGGGTGAGGGGTGATGGAGCCCTGGGGTGAGAGGTGATGGAGCCCTGGAATGAGAGATGACGGAGCCCTGGGATGAGGGATGATGGAGCCCTGGGGTGAGAGGTGATAGAGCCCTGGGGTGAGAGGTGATGGAGCCCGGGGGTGAGAGATGACTGAGCCCTAGGGTGAGAGATGATGGAGCTCTGGGTGAGGGATGATGGAGGTCCACAGGGCAGAAGAGCTAGACATGATGGTGTCTGTCCCTGCCACCCTGCCTGCCAGGCACTGCTCCTACCCCGAGCTCCACCGGTGCCCATGGGAGGGTGGAAACACAACAACTGCTGCTTGGCCTGGAGGTTCTCATAGTACACTGTCATCATGGGACCCTCTTGACACCAGGCTGTGTCTAAGTAGCCATCCCTCTGGTCTAGCAGCCTGGGCCCCTTGCCTGCTAGTTGGTCCCGACCCTGCCTCAGCTGTCTGGGCCCTAGATGTGGAGACAGAGAATTGAATGAACAGCGCTGGGTGATCTCCCTGGGGGCCTCGGCAAAGGTGGGCTGGGTGCCTGGACATTCAAGTGTGTGTGCGTCTGGTGGCAGCTCCACATCTCTCCCCCTCTCTGAGTGGCAGCTGGGTAGGGATGGGGTGGGGCGTAGAGCTCTGAGGACCTGTTTACCTGGGTTTCCACCTTTAACAAGGGCTCTCCGCCAGACCAGAGGGGCAGTCTGGGGTGGGGCCTGGGGCCTGCGCTGTGGTCCTGGACAGGCAGGCCACTTGCTCTTGCAGGTGCGCACTGGAATCAGGTGGTTCTGTCTTTGTACCCAGTGGTGGTGTGGTGGGGACCAGGGGCTGCCGGGTAGAGGGGGCAGCTCTGGGTGAGCTCAGGAGTCAGCCAGGGTTGGGGGATGTCAGTTCTAGCCTGGGAGCTGTGTGAGAAATGATTCCCCAGGTCAGACACAGGCCTTCTCAAAGTTAAGCAGGTGAGGAGAATAACTCCCTTGGCATGTTACAGAGCAGACAGAGACCTGAAGGGAGGCCTTATCTGAGAGGCTGCTGTCTTTCCGATGGCCCCCTCCCCACTCCCGCCATTCCCCCACCCACTTCCTCCCATAAACTCTTTGGAATCTCTGTCTGTGGCCCTGAGGGAATGCCAGGAGTGAACCAATGGGATTACATTTAGGGAGGGAGTGAAAGGGAGAGGGACTCTGGAGGCAGCAAGAGGGTGAAACTGCTTTCCCAGGGGCCCGCAGCCCCAGGGTCCATGGCACTGTGCCTTGTCATGACCTGAGATGTCTCCTTTCTCCTTTTCCTTCCATAAAGCAGCCATCCCAGCCACAGCCCTCAGAAGGAACCAAGCACTAAATGCAAGTTTGGAGAAGGAAGCTTTATAAGCAGGCAGATTTGGGTTCAAATTCAGAAAAAACATTTTAATAATTGAAACTGGCCTAAAACTGGATGCTGTGTAGGGAGACAGTGTTTAGGGCAGACCAGGTTTCCCAGCCTTGGCCCTGTGGGCATTCTGGGCTAGGGAGGTTGTGTGGGGGCTGTCCTGTGCGCGTGGGATGTTGGGTCCTGGTTTCCACCACCCGATGCCAGAAGCACCCCCCTCCCCGGTTGTGATGCCACAGGTGTCTCCATACATTGCCACATGTCCCCTGTGCACCCAGTTGAGGGCAAGAAACAATTAACCTTCTGCTGAATATTTTTCACCTTTATCAGGTAGAAAATTGAACTCAGTGACCCCATTGTCTTTTCTTATATTGATATTTATTTTAATAAGCAATAAAATCATTTATTCATTTAAATTATTTTGCAAATAGAACACATTTAGGATTATTTTGCAAATAGAATGTAAGCACTTGGTAAAAAAAAAAAGGGGTGGGGGAGAGCTATAGAGAGTAGGAAAGAACATGCAGTAAAAACCATGATCAGTCTCCCCATCTTTCTCCCTGGAACTGAAGAGAGTCCAGCTCCAGCGACGCCTCGTGTGTTTACAGCCACCCCCTTTCCCTTTCCTCACACGAGCAACAGTATGAACGTGGGTCTGCACGTGACACTCGTCTCCACACGCGTGCCTGCCAGGGCTCCCGCAGAGATGCCCCAGGATGCATTTTACTCATCTCCTCCCGGCTGGCTTGTGGCTCATTTCTCATCTTGAACTACTACAGTATTACACGCTGGCTGTCCTGGAGTGTATGTTTTTGTGCATGCATGCAAGTGTATCTGCCGGATAAATTCCAAGAAGTAAAGTTGTTGGGTTGAAGGATACAGCATTTCAGATTTTAAAATTGCCAGATAGGTTGTACCAACTTCTCTACACACTGGGCAACACTTTTTCTGAGCTTTTTGATCTTTGTTAATTCATTCTGGTGGGTGAAAACCAGTGTCTCACTGTGGTTTCGGTTTGCAGTTATCTAATTATTGGGCTCACTCACTTTTAAATCTTTTCCTCCCTAGAGTTGCAGGATTGTGTCAGTGGCCCTGATGCTTTCTAGTGAAGACAGAAATAGCAGGTTGGTGCTGAGAAGTCAGATGAGAAGGAGCCCTGCTCTGCTGGGTTGGAGACAGGCCCCTCCATTCCCTCCCCAACTACCCCAGAGCTGCTCTGAGCCCTGCAAACCTCCCGGGCTGGCTGCCTCCTGCTGCTCACTCTGTAGAAGTGGCAGCTCACCTGTTTGCTAAGTATCCCCCTCCTTTTGACTCTTGAAGTGAAGTTTGCAGAAAAGTTGCAAACATGGTGCAGCTCTGCTTGCCTCTGGCCCTGTTTTCCCAAATGTGCACATCGTACATGTCCACAGCAGGAGCCAGCGTCCCTTACCACCAGCAAGGCTGCAGGCCACGACCCTCACCTCTCCTTGGCCCCTGTGGTCCCTGCAGTGGCTTCTCAGACTCCCCTTGTCCTGTGATCCTGGCACTCTTGAGCAGATTGGTCATATCCCTTTATGATTTGTGTTCCTTAGAAGAGCCACTTCTCACCAGCTGCCCTCTCACACTTCTGGGTGACTCTGCAGCCCAAAGTATGGGCACCCTGACAGCTCAGGGGCCCACACTGTGACCCTGGGAAGGATCCAGTGTCACTCAGCCAATGCACACAGGGCGAGGCCCTGCTGTGGTGGCCAGCAGCAGTGGCGCGGCAGGCTCACTCCCAGTCTGCTGGGACACAGGATCCTGAGTGTGCTCTCCACACACTGTCTGGCCCTGACGGTGGCTGTGATAAACATTTATGATCACAGATGCTTTTTCCTGGTCGTGGTTTCTTCCAGATCTCAAACGTGTATTATTTTATTAAATTTTAAACTACTCTTTGGAAAGGAAAGACATAATTGAATTGGTCTTTTGAATCTCATCTCTGTTAAAAGCCGACTCTAGGCGAACATTTTGGGATTAGACTGGGCTGTTGTCCAGGCTCTGCATACGAGGGCATTGCTCCAGGGCTCTGCCCTCTGTGCGTATCATCTGATAGGGTGTGTGGGCTGGGGGAGTCTCAGGGAGCAGGCTCCTCTTTTCACAAATGGGAAACTGAGGCTGCACAGTGAGTTAGAAGGACTTTGGCCTCTGCCTCCTCCCTTGGCCTAGTGTTCTTTCCCTTGTACCATTTTTTCTGTGAAGGAAATCACTGGAACAAAGTTCAGCTTTGATCCTAAGAAGACCTCTACCCTGGGCAGGGTCCATGTGGGTTGTCCCCTGGGAACTGGGCAGGCCTAAACTAGCCCGGCCGGAAACCCTCTTGGCTCCTGTCCCTGGGGAAGGGGCGTCCCTTGGTCTCAAACAGCACACATCTGAGTGCAGGAAACCCCTCTGCCTCTGGCCTCCGTGAGTGATGAGACACAGTGTCACACAGCTTTCTTGATGGGGGAGCCAGAGGGGAGAGGCCTGAGCCAGCGTCCGGTGAGAGCCCAGTGCTCGACAGTGGGAGCCTCACTCCCAGGACACTTGGGCATTGCTCAGGGACCTTGCCCCGTGGCTGCTCCCCCTCACCTGTGGCCTTGAGGTTCTGATTTGGGGATGACTGTGGGACTACACACCCGGCCAAGGGTGTCGCGTGAAAAGCCAGTGCCTTCCTCAGCCTGCTCTGGGTCCCCGTTCTCTGCGCACCAGCCCTGGCGTTTGTGCGTTTGACTCTTTACCCAACGGTTGTTATAATTCTTGGCTTTACCCTGGACGGCATGGTCCTGTTCTCGGGGGTCCCCAGTCCTGCTACCTCGTGACAGGTGGCAGGCCAGGAGCTTTAGGCGGGCACTCCCAGGAGCCCTGCCCCACAAGGGCCTGTTTCTGTTCCTGACCTGCTGGGATTCCAGGGTCTCCTCAAATTCCTGGGGGAATCCCTGCGAAGGCAGTTGGCTCTGCTGGGGTCCTGGTCCCCCACTGTGGGAGCAGGAGGGCAGTGCCGGACAGTCACGTGCTCTGGGCAGGCACATCGTTCACTTACTCGGGGAGCACAATGTCACTGCCTCCCATCACTAACCTGTTTAAAATGATCTGCATCCCCTGCTTAGTTACGTAAGCAGTAGGTTCTTGACGAAGTTCCCTTAGCAATACTTGGCAACCTGCAATTTTTACCAATTGCTTGGTAAGAGGATTCTTCATGGCGGTTCCTGAAATATCCTGTCTGCCGGGTGGAACTTTGGGATGAGACCTAATTCTTGTGGTTGCTTGGTGAGTGTATCTGTCTGCCCAGTGTTCGGAGGCTCTATCCTAAGCAAAAGAGGAGTGCTGTCCATCCCTCCATCCGTTGGTGGGAGTTTCCCATGGTGTGGCTGAGCTGATATCTGCCCCGACTGCCTGCTCTGTAATCACAGCGGAATCCCCATTTTGCAGATGAGAACACCGATGCTCCGATGCTCTGAGTGGCTTAGGAGCCTCAGGCAGAGGCCACTGAGGGCCAAGGTTCACTATTCACCTGGCTGTTCTAAAGAGGTCCCCGCTGGTACCATCCCGGGGCAGCTCTGTCCTGCCCCAGGCCCAAGAACCTGCAGGCATGCCCTGGAGCAGTCTGGGGCAGGGCTCTCCTGGAGGCCCTTGGAGGGAGGAGCTCAAGCTGCTTTTGCCCATCCAGGTTTCTATACCCTAATTTTTGCTTTCTTGTCCTTTATGCCATTTAAAAAAAAAAGGACAAAGAACAGATACTAGAATGTTCTAGCCTGATGGGACTTTGGAGCTCAGGCGGCAGCTTCACCTTCCCTGGAGTTGTTGGGAGGGACCTCCTTGATTTCTACTTTCTATTCCAAGGCTGCCCCCTGAGGGTAGTATCACAGAGCTGGTCCTCAGCACCCCCTCACCCACACCCCCAGGCACCTCCTAGGTCAATGTCCTCAAGGACATGGTCAGGCTGAGGACAGAGGCTCACCTCCCTTGGTCTAGAGTCCTTATTTCTGTTAATATGACCTCGGACAGCATTTGCTCTCTGGTCAAATTTGTCTAGTGTCTCTGAGGCTTTTATCAAGATAGAATGCTGTAATTCCCAGTGCTTCCCAAAGGATGCATTTGCTCTACATCTGCATACAATTAGTTTCCTTAGAAACCGCTAGAGTAAGCTCCAAAACCAGCTTCTGGTTTTTAAAGAGATCAGGCCCTTTATCTGGAATATCTGTCAAAATCCACCATAGCAGATCAAAAATGTGTGGAGAGACATTTTGAATATTCATTTAATGTATCAAGAATACTACACTGTTGAATCATAGAGCTGAGGGGATATGATTAAGTAAATGAAATTGACTTCACACAATAGAAAACTACGCAGTTACCAACAATGATGTTTACGACAAGGCTTCAATGACAAGGGGAGGTGTTTATGATACAACGCTGAATGAAACGCTGTATGCATAGTGTGGTAGCTGGTGTCTGTTAAAACAGAAAACAGGCTGGAATGGAATATGCTAAAATGTTAAAGGTTAAGATTATTTTTTTCCTACCACTTTCATACTTTTATACTTTTCTGTACTTTCCAACTTGCCTTCCAGGAGCATAATGCTACTTATATAATCAGAAATAGAGTGAGCAAGGAAATAAAATTGTCAGAGCTTAGAGGTCATAATTACATTGCCTGGGCTCCTATGTCAGACTTTACGGACTGTGTGTTTTATAGACACTGGGGTTTGATTAACTCTCCCCAACATCCAGTGGTTGGCCCCAGGCCTCCCGACCCTGAAGACTGGGGTGGAGTGAGGTGTCTCTGCCCTTCTAGCACACTCCCTTTTCTGATGTGACCCCCCCATTAATGTACATTAGCTAGCCTGCAGTCTGCCCACCTGCCTTGGCCAGAGTCCCCCGTGGGTCCCTGTGGACGGGCAGGACTTTGACCATGAGGCTACAGGTAGAGTTTTCAGCTGAAAAGAGCTCTGCCCAGTCAGCCCCTCCCCTGCTTTGGGACCATCCTGAGGTGGGGGCCTCCTATTTCCAGCCTCCTTGTTACAGCAGGTGTTACAGCGGGCGGTCCCTGAGCACATGGAGAGTCGGAGAATCAAAGTTTATTCCTGGCGCAGAGGGGCCTGGCCACCAAATTCTGAGCATCCTCTACCCGATTTTTCTCACTTTTATTAAGTTGGGGTGGTGTGAGGGGTGGGGTATCAGGCTAGGTTAGTTGATGTGTCAGGCAATAGGTTAATATCATGTTGATGCGCCAGCCAATAGATTTTGTGTTATGCTGATGCCAGGCAATAAATACACTAGTTGATGGGCCAGGAAACAGGTTAGTATTATGCTGATGTGGGTCTTCTTTGAGGGGTGGGGGTCTCTGGCGCCTGATGCGCCAAGTAATAGATGGGGGTTTCCCTTATCATCCTCAGGCTGATGGGTTCCCAGCTCCTGAGGGAGGCATCCCCATTGCCTGCCCCGGCCAGGAGCAGCAACCACTTCCCAGAGCAGCAAGGCTGCCCTGCAGCTGTCACCAGCCACTCTTCCTCACCTTGACTGTCTGTTCTAAGTGGTTTGAACTAAAATAATGTCTTAAGGTTCACCCCCCACCAGCTGACTGAATGGACCTCCCCCCCTTGGCCAAGGGGATATCCTAAAACTAAACTGCCTGCCAGGAAGAAGGAGGTCAGCCAGGCTTCATCATGCCCCCCTCCCTTCTTGGGGACATCCTTTGTAACCCATTAACAGGCCTAAGGGTATGCAAGACAAACCTGCAGGTCATCAATTTACACAACAAATATATGTCCCACCCACCCCCAATCTCTGATAACAGCTCCTTACGTTGAAACATTCCAAGCCTTTAGACAAAGCTTCACATCTTTAACCAATTACAAGTCAAAGAATATTTAAACCCATCTATACCCATAAACCCTCCACCCTTTCGAGATGTCCCACCTTTGCAGGCCAAACCAATGTATGCCTCCCACATATTGATTGATGACTTTACCTGTAACCCCTGTCTCCTTGAAATCTATAAAACCAAACTGTAACCCAGCCACATCGAGTCCACTTGCCCAAGGCTCCTTGGGCGTGGCTCTAGGTCATGGTCCTCAAATTTGACTAA
>CAUYPO010072380.1:0-29509 GCA_963574435.1 Cheirogaleus major
TTGTTTATTTTTGATGCTGCAGTGATTGCCTTGGGGGTCTTCCTCAAAAATTCTTTGCCTAGACCAATGTCTGATAGGGTTTTCCCAACATCTTCTTCTAGGATTCTTAAGGTATCATGCCTTAGGTTTAAGTCTGTTATCAAAACCCCATCTGAAATAAATAAATACCTACTCTCAAAAAGACAAATATGTTATTCTGTGCTTGAATGTCTTTCTGGCAAATTTTGAAGGATTTTCCATACTGATGTTTGTGAAACAAAGGAAATGAGCCATAATAAATAAATAAATCAAAGTGCCACATAAAAGCCTTGCATGGAGGGGTGAGAAATGCTGATGTAGACATTAAACAACAGGGAATCATTGTTGCTCTGGACAACACTGGTGACAAATGAACAAGAGCACCAAACACAGAACTTCTCAAGTTGCTAACATTTCAGCCCACATAGAATTATGTCCTGGAATATAATGCAAATTGAATTGAAATATTTGAAATGCAATCTTGTGGTGGTTAACTATCTACCAGTCAGCACTGTACCTGGAGTTTTTTTATTAAAAATGTTTACTTGATATTACTTGAGCACAAAACTATCTGTTGGGATTTGCAATGTATAGTACCCCAGCCATATACTCAACCAGAATAAACATTTGACAAAGTTTCAGAAAACATACTAAACCTTGTCTCTTACATGTTACAAACATAGTCAAGAAGGCAGCTCTCCCTCCTGACACCTACTCTTTTTTCTCTCATGTTGCTATCTGGAGGTACTATGCTTGATATCAAATAATCTGTGCTCCAAAAAGATGTGTATTATTAATAAATGCCTTTCTATCCCTGTTCACATCCTACAGAAAGCAGTTTTTTTTTCTTACAGTATTCCACAAAAAGCCCTATGAGTCTCTGGGAGCTCACTCTAGGAGTGGAAGTGGAGCTCAAAGGTGGGAGAGACTTAAAATCTCCAGGTATAACCCTTGACCCATTGTAAACAGGAGCCAATAGATAAATGCTCCTAACTCCTATTGTTCAGGTAGATAATTATGGGAAATATTTGTACATTTCTCAAAATTTCTAAGTAGAAACAAGCTAAGGAATAATCAATAGAGTGGACAACTTGCAAAATTGTAGAAAACATTTGCAAACTATGAATCTGGCACAGGACTAATATTCAGAAATTACAAGGAACTCAAACAACTCAACTACAGCAACAACAAAATAATGCCATTAAAAGTGGGCAAAAGACATGAATAAACATATTTCAAAAGAAGTCAGTAAAACATACAAAAAGCCAACAAGAATATAAAAATGTTCATTACCATTAATCATGAGAGAAATGCAAGTTAAAACCATGATGAGATATCATCTTATACCAGTCAGACTAGATTTTATTAAGAAGTCAAAAAATAACAAATGTTGGCAAGGATACAGAGAAAATAGAACACTTATACACTGTTGGTGGGAATGTAAATTAGTACAACCTCTATGGAAAACAGTATGGAGATTCTTCAAAGAACTAAAAATAGAATTAACATTTGATCCAGCAATCCCACTACTGGGTACCTATTCAAAGGAAAAGAAGTCATTATATCAGAAAGATAGCTGCACTCGTATGCTTATTGCAGCACTATCCACAGTGGCAAAGATTTGGAATCCACCTAAGTTTCCATCAATGGATGACTAGATAAAGAATATGTTGTATACACACACACACACACACACACAGACACACACACACACACACATGAATACTATTTAGCCACAAAAAAAATTAAATTATGTCTTTTGTAGCAGTATGAATGGAACTGGAGACCATTACTTAAGTGAAACATCTCAGACATATAAGTGAGAACATGTGTTATTTGTCTTTCTAAGTGGGAGCTAAATAAAGCATACACATGGATGCAGAGTGTGGAATGATAGACAATGGAGACTCAGAAAGATAGTGGGTGGGAGAGTGGATAATGAGAAATTACTTAATAGGTAGAATGAATATTATTCCAGTAATGGATACACTAAAAGCCCTGACCTCACCAGTACACAAAATATCCATGTAACAAAATTACACTTACACCCTATACATTGATACAAAAAATACTTAATTATTTATGTTCTTTTGTTTTGTTTTGTTTCCTGCCTCACTATCCCAGGAATCTCACCCTATCTGGGACCATTTTGAAAATATACTATTCATCACAAGTGCTTGTTTTAGGCTCTGCTGTGGTGAAGCACAGAGCTAACAAGATCTCAGGAAAACATAAATTGATTATGGACACCCTTAAAGCATTCATAGCTCATCATTTCCCATGGGATATAGTCTAGGCTCCATAGTGTGAGGAATATGTCTTTGTTGTCCTAATCTTTATCTGATGTTCTTTCCTCTGTCACAGTTGGTTCTCAAACATTATACTGTCTTATAATACTGTATTGCTAGCAGATGTCTTGAGTCATGTTTTAAGCACCTGCCCTTTGCATTTTTTTTAATTTTATTTTTTATTTCAGAATATTACAGGGGTACAGATGCTTTGGTTACATATATTGCCTTTGTACTGGCTAAGTCAGAGCTACAAGCATGACCAACCTCCATACATCATGCAATGTGCCCATTAGGTGTGAATTTACCCATCCCTTGCTCCCCCATCCCACCTGCCTGACACCCTGTGAATGTTACTTCCATATGTGCACATGAGTGTTAATCAATTAGTACCAACTTAATGGTGAGTACATGTTGTGCTTGTTTTTTCATTCTTGTGATACTTCATTAGAATAATGAGCTCCAGCTCCATCCAGGATAGTATAAAGGGATATTAGTTCATCATTTTTATGGCTGAGTAGTACTCCATGGTATACATATACCACATTTTACTAAACCACTCATGTATTGATGGACACTTGGGTTGTTTCCACATCTCTGTAATTGTAAATTGTACTGCTGTGAAAATCCTCATGCAGATGTCTTTTTTGTATAGAATGTCTTTTTTCCTTTGGGTAAATACCCAGTAGTGGAATTGCTGGGTCAAATGGTAGTTCTACTTTGAGTTCTTTGAGATATCTCTGTATTATTTTCCACAGCTACTTGGAAGGCTGAGATCAGAGGATTGCTTGAGCCCAAGAGTTTGAGGTTGTCATGATGCCACTGCACTCTACCCAGGGCAACAGAGTAAGACTCTGTCTCAAAAAAAAAAAAGAAGAGTTGCTGAGGATAACTGTTCAGGTTATCTGGGTAAACTAATAGGGACATTTTTTTCACCTTTGTGTGTTAGGTTATTTCTTATACTTTCTTCCAGACATCAGTGTCATGAAAATTCTTGAAAAATAATTACCATATTTTCTGTGAGCCAATGGCATTAGGGAGTGTGCGAGGACAGTTGTGTGTGTGTGTGTGCATGCGTGTGTATGTGTGTGTGTGTTTGTAGAACTACAGGTTAAAACAGAAGTGTAAGTTAGAAATACAGATTTAAGGGAGTGAATGGAAAGCTCATGTTTTGGAAAATATTAACTGAGAACTTTAAGGGGTGAATGAGTGAGTGAGTGACTGACAGCCTGGCTGATGACAGCTTGCTCCAAAAGTATTCAAAATGGTTAAAAGTAAATAGGCAGATGATAGAGAAACAGTAAACACAGATTGCTTTTGATTTTTTGTAATACCTTTTACCATTCTGAAACAATGCCATATCCTGAAAAGTGATGTTCAGATAAAAGATAGAGGGAGGTGGGGCACGCTGGCTCACTCGTGCCTGTCATCGTAGCCCTCTGGGAGGCCAAGGCAGGAGGATCACTTGAGATTGGGTGTTCAAGACCAGCCTGAGCAAGAGCAAGACCCTGTCTCTATTAAAAATAGAAAAAATTAGCCAGGCATGGTGACATGCGCTTATAGTCCCAGCTACTTGGGAGGCTGAGGCAGGAGGATTGCTTGATCTCAGGAGTTTGAGGCTGTAGTGAGCTATGATGACACCACGGCACTCTAGCCCGGGTGACAGAGTGAGACTCTGTCTCGGGAAAAAGAAAAAAAGAAGGAAGGAAGGAAGGAAGGAAGGAAGGAAGGAAGGAAGGAAGGAAGGAAGGAAGGAAGGAAGGAAAGAAAGAAAGAAAGAAAGAAAGAAAGAAAGAAAGAAAGAAAGAAAGAAAGAAAGAAAGAAAGAAGGAAAAGATAGAGAGGGGTGGGTAAGGAATCAGATAATGTGTAAAAGAAATGTAGTGACATTTGTCTTTCCTTTCTACCACATTAATGATACATAGTTTTCTCCTATTTTGCTATATTTAATTACTTAAGATAAAGAAAAGTATAAGAGCCTTTGAGTTACTGAGAATAAAACAAAATGAAGAAAAGTGAAAAAAAAAATCTTTCCAATCTCACAGATACTTCCATTACAAATAACCAAATATCTGATTATCTTATTCCAAGTCTTCAAAATGTCTTACCAAGATTACTCTAGCAAACTTCCTTGCAGTCTTATCTCTGTTTTCTGGGCCCTCCAGACTGCCTCCAGAATAAGATTTCTAATACCTAGTTCTGCTCAAATCAGCCCTAATTTAAAGCTTATTTTATTGGCCTACCCATAAATTCCATATTACTTTTCGGGCCTTCCACAGGCTGGCCCAGCCTGCTGTTTCTTCATGTTTCATCATTTTCACTCAGTCACTTCACATTCCAGCCCCACTGAACTACTTAAAATTTACCAAGCATTTCACATACCTTCTAGGCCACTGTACATGTCATCACCCTGCTTAGAATAATATACTCAACTTCTCCATCCAGGAAACTGTCTCTCCTTTAAAGCTTACACAACTATTTTCTCCACTCTAGTTGAGCCCCTGCTGAGTTTCATAAGGCAACTAACTCCTGTGGCTTTCAAGATAGTTATACTATTTCAAAGTGTTATTAGTCAGCTTTGCTGTGGAAACAAACCAGCCCATTTGTTCTTACAACAATAAAAGCTTTATTTATTGCTCTTATTTTGTTAGGGCTGTGAATTGTCTACAACTCTGCACCAGGCAGCAGTCTGCTTTGGATCTACTTCCCTTTCTTCTTCCTTCAGATTTCAGATAGTGGTATGTCATTAAGAGGCATAAAATAAGTTCAGTGAAAGAAATTAAAGTAGGGTTACTTTATAATGAAGGTAGTCAGCGAAGGCCTTTCTGAAAAGGTGATTTTTAAAGCCAACATCTGAAGGACAAGGAGGAATCATCCTTCTAAATATGGAGGAACCAAGCAACCTAGGCAGGAGTAATAACAAACACAAGGGCTCTGTATGGGAGTCAGCCTAGAATTCATGGCTGGGGATAAGTGGAATGAAGAGAATGACAGAAGATGAGGCAGAACAGGTAATCAAGGGCAACCAATTTTTTAATCAAAATAAAGATATTGCATTGAGTAGTAATAGTGATGGAAAGCCATTGGATGGTTTTAAGCAGGTGTGATGAGATATGATACATGTTTTTAAAAGGACAATGGCTGCTAGATAGTGAATATATTATAGTGGGGCAAGAGGAAGAAAAACTTGGAAAAACAGGGAGAAAAGCTGTTAGGAAGCTGTTGCAGTAGTACATGACAATCATGGTTCATACTTAGGTGGTGGCGATGGATCTGGAGCACATGAGAGGAGTGGCCCCTTAAAAAGGGCAAAGATATTTTATCTAATAAAAGAAGGAAGGTGGTATATACTAGTTGTGGTAAGTGGCTTCCCTTATCAATGCTTAAACCTTCTCAATGCAGTATGTGACAAGGTCAACAACTGAGTGTTACTCAGGGGGAGGTTGTCATATAAGAATTTTGAAGAGAGAGTAGAAGGTATAAAAGTTATTTGGAAGACCAGGAAAAGAAGTTTAGGGAAGCGTAACAGAATTGGCAGGCAGTGATGAAGACTCATCTGAAATTTGTCATCAAAAATTTATAGTGAGACAAATCAACCTGCCTTTGTGTTTTTTCATTCATCAATGTCCAGTTTTCTAAGAAGTGATAGATGGTTAAATTTAACTATAATAGGGGATTTGCAAGACTAGTACAACAGAGAAAGGGAAAGATGAAAAGGGTTAGAAATATTGGGAAAACAGCATAGGTAATTCTATATTTCATAGCCTAAGAAAGGAAGGAAAGATTAAGGAGGGTGAACAATAGTGAGGAAATGGTAGGGACAATTGACTGGAAGTCTCAATGGAATCTTTAAAAAGTTGAAGAAATACTAGACAGGAGAGTATGAAGGCTAGGAGGTGTGGGTCACAGAACATAAGGTAGGAAGTTGATATTTTTTCAGGTAGTGAAGTTATCAGTGATCTCAAGGTCTTAGGTCTTACCAAAGAACTAGATGGCAGGAGTGGGTGTAAAAACTATTGTTGGTGATGAGGAAGTTTAAGACTAGAGAGAAATAATATTGAAATTTGAAAGTCATGTATAGTGGTAGAAAAGAAAAAAAAAGATAAATCAGGATCTAGAGTCTTCAGTCAATGAAGGGGAGTAATCAGAAAGTTGGAAAGTCAAAGTAACCATGAAGAGTAGCAGGTGCTTAAATCTGATGACGTGGAGAAAAGAGTTTGGAGAAAAGAGTTAGGAGAAAAGAGTTTGAAAACAGTCTGGAAGCAGGAGACAGAAGGGAAGAGAATATTGACTCTTTTCTAGCCCCTGAAGCATGTGAAGTTTAAGAAAAGAAATAATCTCTTCTCCAAAGAACAACATGGAAAATAGTGATACAAGATGATGTTTCAATAATTTCAGGCCTGTTGCTGATTAGAGATCATGAGCTCAAAAGAAAAACTGCATCAGAGAAATCAGGGTTGGATAATCTCGAGGATACAGTAAAGGTTATGATAATTTTAAAGAATAGATGCTTTTAAGGATTTAGGTTCTAAAAGACTTGGGTGTTTGATGGTGAATAAGGCGACTAGGGAATCTGTGGAATGACAGGAGGCAAAACCATCTTTCCAGGATGGTAAGCCTGCAGGTTTCTAGAAGTGAAAACATGTGATTTTTTTTTTGCATTTTGAATAACTCATCTGACTTCATGGCGTTCAATTATATGTCTAATTGCTTTGTAATGTGAAACTCAGGCTGCCTCTTGAGATGCCTTATAGGTATTTCTGCAGATTTTTGAAGAATATTTTCTATTAATTGAGGGTTTTTTCTGTTATTTTATAACTAATGCACCTAACCTTCATATATGCCCCAAAAGAATAATTTAGAAAGACTGGATATATCATCCTCTATATCATCAACCTGGGCTCTGCTGTATCTTTCGTAACATCTAAACAGAGACTCATTTCTGAAAGTCAAGTAACTGAATTCAGTAAAACAGCTGGGTCTATTACACATATGTGGTTGCATTTTGATAACTACCAATTTCTAAAACATAGTGTTTCAATAAATTCCAGATGGTTTTCAATTTGTTCTTTGGTAAAAATTATTTTTTAATTTTGAAATATTTTAAACATATAAAAAATTGTAGAAAATAATGTATGAGAGACACATGTATGGGTTCCTCCCTCAGATTTAAATGTAACATTTTCCTTGTTTGATTCAAAGTTCTCTTTTTAACAAGATATTACAGATACAGCTAAATATTTCTGATTCTTTTTTAAATCTCTTCCACCATTATTTGTTTAAAAACATTCAATAGTTTATTTACAAAACATAGAGTTCCAGACAATATGATTTATACATTTCAATAATTTACATAAATTATGGCATATTGCATGACAGACAATTTGATATTTTTACTTCACATTGTGTTTGATATATATTCATGTTTGGATATATCTATGTGCATCATTCATCCTAACTGCTATGTAATACTCTCTTGTGTAAATAAATTGAAATTTGATTTTCTTTTCCCATAACTAGGGAGAGTTAGTGTGCCTCCACATATTTTTTCCTATTACAGATAGTCAACAACAAATGTTCCTGATGTCTCTGTTTATGACCAAACCATATGATCTAGTCAACTTTATTTGCCAAGAACCATTCACAGCAACCTCAAACACCTCAGACGTGGGGGCATTTAGTCTACTACAAGGTAACTCTTTTTTCATTTTTTTCTAGGTTATTTCTAATGCCTAGAAAACTTTATGTTAAGCAAGCATTCCTCTACTATAAATTCTACATATGCAAAGAAAATGTAAGGGATTATCTTTGGAATATAACGACTGAGAAGGACTCCTTAAAATTTCAAAGTAACAAACCATAGAGCAGAACTGCAATGAAATCAATTTAATAAAAAAATGAGGTTTTCTGGTTCAACTAAGGACACTGTGGACAAAATGAATAAAGAGATGGAAGTATGAAAGAAGCCATTTTTGATGTTCAAATGTCACTAAGAAATCTTGTATATAATCAAGACAAGTAATGCAACTACAATAGAGAAATTTAAAAAGATATAAACTGGCTATTTACAAATGAAAAAATTAAAAGTAGCAAGTATCATAAGAGATGTTCAAAATCAACAGTAACCACATAAATGTAAATTAAAACTGCCAAGCTTGAAGCTCTGACTTGGATGGGGCAAAGGCAATATACGTAAACTAAACATTTGTACCCCCATTATATACTGAAATTAAATAAAAGAAAATCCATTGTTAAAGTGCATTTTAATATCATCACTCATATCTAATTACCAAGGGTTAAAAACAAGCTGCCTCTGAGCCTGACCCAGCTAAATCCAGCCTTAGGCATGTCTTGCTTGGCTTACACTATGTTTTAAAGTTCAGAAAATTACAAATAAAAATTTTTGTATTTCTCGTTTATTTTAAAAAGTCAGAAGACCTGATGATACTCGATGCACATTTCTACATAGTAAAAATTAGCCAGAGCTGAGTAGTTGAAAATAAAATAAAACTACCGTAAGATGCCATTTTACCCTTATTAGACTGATAAAAATTAGAATGCTGGATAATATCAGTATGGTTAGGAGTGGAGGATCCTTCATCCACTATTGGTGGTATTAGAAAATGGGACAGGTATTCCAGTGTGTAATCCTGTATTATTTAAGCAAATCAGGTATGAGCGTAACCTCTGACATAGTAATTCTGTTCTGGAGTATATATCTTGTGAGAGTTAATTTTAAATGTCAACTTGGCTAGATTAAAGGATACCCAGATAGCTGGTAAAGCAGTATTTCTGTGCTGGTGTTTCTGGAAAAGATTGATGTTTGAATCAGTATGCTAAATAAGGAAGATCCAGCCTTTCATCCGATGTGGGTTGGTGCCATTTAATTGGCTGAGGGTCTGGATAGAACAAAAATAAAGAGGAAAAGGATTCTCTCTCAAGCTCTCTCTCCTGGAGCTGGGGCACCCTTTTTCTCCTGTCCTTGGACATCAGAACTCTAGGCTCCAGCCTTTGGACTCTGGGACTTGAACAAACAGCCCCCTGGTTCTCAGGCCTTATGCCTCAGAGTGAGAATAACACTATCAGCTTCCCTGGTTCTGAGGGTTTTGGACTTGGACTATGAGCCACACTACTTCCCTGGTTCTCCAGCTTGCAGACAGTCTCTATAGCTGGGTGAGCCAATTCCCCTCATAAGTCCCTTCTCATATATCTACATATCTATATCTGTATCTATATACATATATCCTGTTTGTTCTGTTTCCCCAGAGAACTCAAATACAGCTCCCAAATAAATTCTCACACAGTCCACAAAGGGACACATACAAAAATGTTTTTCATGGGCTTATTTTCAGTGGTGGTGTGAGTGGTAGGAGGGGTAGATGTTTGAGGTAATCATGGTGCTCATCATCCAGGGACCAGATAGGTAAAGAATGGTGGATATTCACCATGAAGTATTATGCAACAGTTGAGAGAAAAGGAGTAGATGCATACATCACATAGCAAATGGATATTGGAATTGTAGTCTTGAAAAAATTAAGAACAGAATTGTATAGAGTATAATACCACTTAATATACACTTTTTGAGAACAAGAACAAAGAAAAATATTCAAATGAAACATGATTGTCTATGGTGTAGGGCAAGAGGGGGTAATGTTATGGGGATAAAGAGAATAATTGAATAGAAAAGTCATTGTAAAGACCAATGATGGAAAGGAACCATAAACTGAGTAGTATAATTTATTCAACCCTCTGTAGTTAAAGTTTCAAAAAAACCGATGCTGTTCTATTCCCTTGAAATCATAAGAATAAGTTTAGTCTTTCATATGATTAACTTATAAATATTTCCTCTTCTTCTCTGATTACACAACTATAATTATTTCCATTATCATTGTTACTGCCATAGCATGGTTTCTAGACTCTTCACTATTCTAGAAGATATTACACACTTTTTCAGCATCTTCCTTGTACTTTGATGCCCAGAACTTCATATAACTTCCAGATGTGGTCTGACCATCGGAAATTTCGTGTGGACACTTTACATCTATTGAGGCAAGAGTTTTTGCTCTTTGGAGATCACATCATACTGTTTATTCAGCTCTTTTTATGGCTTTCATTTTTTCTCATTATTACTTATTTTCTATATTCTGGCTTCTTCAGTGGAAATTATTTCTTTACTTCTACCTTTTTCCCCAACATTTTTCATCTTCCCTTCCTATGCTAGACATTGTGCCAGGTTCTGGAGTTTTAAAAGCAGCTTGGGTGTAAATCTGTGTCCTGAATGTATTTCAGAAGGAATATTTCCTGCAGGAATGTAAGAATCAGGCTAATTTTGTCTTAATTGCCTAATCTAATTCCTTATGTTTACTAAGGAATTACAGCAGTATCATTTCTCAACCCTACTGTTATTTTTAGTCAGCCATTACTCTTTTTGAAATCTCTATGAAATCAATAGACCTCCCTGAAGGGTTATTCTTCTTGATATAAAAACAAATGCGTCTCTACTCCTCTTAAAAATGTTAAGATTTATATCTAGAAAGTTATCTGTCAATAACATTTTAATGTGCTAGGGAAGTCTTCTAACTCAAAAACTATTGGATTTCTAATTCCATGTATTTTATTTGTTAAGGAAAGCAACTCCATAAATACTTAGAGGAAAAGAAGATAATTTATAATTTTTAATTTGTTTAATTCAGTCTCAGAATTACAGATGCAGGAACAAGAAAATGCTTTAGATAAAGCATTTGTAACAGATAATGTTAAAAATATGTGAGTAAAGTAATTCTTTTTTAATGCAGTCAACCATCATTTGTACATATTTTTCCCCAAAAGCCAATTTTGTGTACATGCACAGGCAAGCATAAAAAAACATGTTCCTCTAACATGTGACTGTCTAAACATGAATAGATACAGCTGGACTGTCTTGATTTCCCAACCAACTTCTCTGAATTTATCTATACTGGAAATTTATCTTCACTACATTCTAAACACCAGTTCTCTAAATGCCACTTTCTCTTGACATTGCAGGATTCTTGTTATTCTCATTATTCTTCCTCTTCCTCTTTTTTTACCTCCAAATAATACATTCTCCATTGGATTGTTTTCCTTTGACTACACCTCTCGATTTTTTTCTTCCCCATTCAGAAAAACGATAACATTTTTTGAATCTGCATGCTTTTTTCTCTCTTTCTCTTTCCAGCCATGCCTATGCTTTGCATTTCTTTTATTATTATTATTTCAGAATATTAGGGTGTACAAATGTTCTGGTTACATAAATTGCTTTTGTATCATTTGAGTCAAATTTATAATTTTTCCCATCCCCCAGATAGTGTCCATTGTACCCATTAGATGTGAATTTACCCATCTCCTCCTCCCCTTCCAACCTGCTTGATTTCCGATGAATATTATTTCCATATGTGCACATAGGTGTTAATCAATTTGTTCCAATTTATTGGCAAGTACATGTGGGGTTTGTTTTACCATTCTTGTGATATTTCACTTAGAAGAATGGTCTCTAGTTCCATACAGGTTAATACAAGAGGTATTAGTTCACCATTTTTTATGGCTGAGTAGGACTCCATGATATACATATATCACATTTTATTAATCTACTCATGTATTAATGGGCACTCAGGTTGTTTCCACATTTTTGCAATTGTGAATTGTGCTGCTACAAACACTCAAGTGCAAGTTCATCCATGTTGTCACAAAGTACAGGATTTCCTTCTTTTTTTTTAGCTAAATAGTAGCCTATTGTGTATATCTACCCCATTTTCTTTATTCAATCATCCATTGATGAACACTTAGGTTGGTTTCATATCTTGGCTATTGTGGATTACAATGCAATAAACATGAAAGTGCAGATACCTCATCAACATACTGATTTCATCTCTTTTGAATATATACCGAGTAATAGGATTGCTGGGTCATATGGTAGTTCTATTTTTAATTTTTGAAGAAACTTTATATTGTTTTCTATAGTGACTATATTAATTTATACTCCTACAATATCCAAAATATAATATAAAAGGAGCTCAAATAACTCAATTACCTACTGGATATTTCTACCTAATACTCCAAAGGCATATCCATTTCAGAATGTTCAAATTACTAATATACCCCCTTTCCTTTTTTTCAAACTACCCTTTTCACCATAAATTCTATACGAATTATTGGTACCATCCAGTACTCCCAACTCAAATCCTGGAAACTATCCTTTACTATTTACTCTTTTCTTCTTCCATCCGCATATCCAAACACTCATTCTTGTCAATTTTATTTTCCTGATTTCTCTTTAATATATTTAATTCTCCCCATTTCTACCACCACACCCTTAGTTCATAATTTCTTATTTCTCTAGAAATTTATCTATAACATCACTTGTTTAATATATTGCAATTTTGTGGTCAAGTGCCTTTATTGCTGCACCTGGCCCTGTTTAGCTGTCATTAGAGGAAACTTTTACCATTCCTGGAGAAATGACCCCCAGGGCTTCTTTCCCATCTTAAATATTGCTATGGTCTTAGTGTGCTCATTGCCCGAATCTTCTCTTTTTTATCATTTAAGTAACAAATCATAACATAAAATGTTTGAATCTTACATAAAGACATAAAATAAATACTATATGTGATTACTAAATTTAAAAAACTTATATTCAGAGACGCAAAATTCACAATTCTGTTTACCTCTGCATTAATATTTGAATAGTTTATTTATATTCATCCTGTGTTGTTCTTTTGGGGGGTACAATGAAAGAATGTTTTGGTACCTTTATTGCCTTCTACTTCAGAAGCATGTCTCTGGGCACATTTTGAAATTGCTTCCACAAAGGGTATAGCAATAGGGTGACAAGAAGCGTTGCCACCCATTACAGAAGACGAACCTTCTTCTGGCTTCTGAAAGGCATGTTCTTGGAAACAATGAGCTATTGGTCTGACACAGACAATCCTACATTATCATTTATTCAGAAAAATACTATCCATGGCAGGAAGAAACTGTGTAAAAAGAACTAATTACAATTGTGAGGCCTCATTCTTGAGACAATTAGCACATCACGGGGGTGTATATTTTACATCAAATACCAGATGGGCTAATGTGAGAAGCCTTGCAATTTGAGGAAATGACAACACTCCTAAGTGAGAAACTGTCACTTTCAATGGCTTTTATTTAGGAGAAAGTACAAGAGCAAAAATGAAAATGTGAATACAAAAAAAGCAAAATCTAATGGGATCTTTAAGCAGACAATTTTAACATGTAGTAAGAAAAGAAGGATGAGAAGATCCTTGGTTTAGTTTAACCTAGTTATAGCAATACTCCTTCACTGAGGTTTCAACTATAAAAGTGATACTATGAATTTGGGTTGTTATAAACATTATATAAACCCTTTTGTTTCTCATCATCCTCACAGCAAAAGTGTAGACAATGCAGATATTAATTATCCCTGTATTCAAAGAAGAAATGGAGCCTCTGAGAGATTGAGTGCATTGGTCAAAGTCCAATAGCTTGTAAGTGATGGAACTACAACTCAATTTCAAACCTGACTCCAAATTCCATGCCCTTGTTCTTTCTACTGAGTGACAGGGTCTGAGTAACAGTTCTCCTCTAGGCTTTGCACTCTCAGAGAAAATTTAGCCTCATAAATATTTCTCACTCCAAGGAATAGCAAAGGTCAGCTTACTCAGTGTCTTCTGTTGATCTGATCTGTCAGCATCTTGCCTCGGTGCTTCCAAACCTAAGAGAGCTTGGCCATAAATAAATAAGATCCTAAACAAGACTTACCCAAGGATGGCTTCTCTGGAACTCTAATGATGCTGATGAAGCCAGTTGTTACAGAAGCTCCTGCTCTGTTGCAATGATTTTTTCATTTATTCTTATTAAGATAAATCTACATAATTTATTTTAAATAATTTATGTCTCATTAGCACCAACAGAGGAGAACACTATATGCTGCTCTAAAAAAGTTCAGAGCAATAGTTTTTCTTTCTTTTTAAAGACGCTGCTTACTTATTGAATCTAGGCTTTGGTTGGATGATGTTATTGGATTTGATCTCTCTTTCAGGTGCTCTTCATTTCCTCAGTCTCCAGATGCTGCAAAATTAATCAGTGACAAAATATTACTCTATTTTTACAAGTGCCTTAGCCCTGAGAAGCAAGGAAAGGAGCCCAAAATCAAAATGGGCTCTATGGAGTGTTAAACTTATCATACACATTTACAACCCACTGACTATTTTTCTTCCAATTTCTCTGGCTAATTCCCTTCCCCCATTTCAAATACTATCCTCCATGTAAAATTTACCAAAGTGGGTACCTTCCTCTTGACACACTCTATATTGCTCCTGCTGTGGGTCCTCATTCTGTGCTCTGTACTTCCATACTAAGCATATTCTCTGTATAACAATAGCTTATAATATTGTACAACATTGCACAATAGTGTATAATATACATTGTATAATATTGTTACTTGTGTCTGCCTCTTCCTCTACTTCA
Organism: Cheirogaleus major; assembly: GCA_963574435.1. Classification (NCBI taxonomy): domain Eukaryota; kingdom Metazoa; phylum Chordata; class Mammalia; order Primates; family Cheirogaleidae; genus Cheirogaleus; species Cheirogaleus major. Next base: position 14,790 of record CAUYPO010072380.1, read on the forward strand.
TTGAATTGTTTGTACCTTCCACAGTAACTAACCCAGCATCATGTAAATTGTTGATTTTCAATAAGTGCCAATTGTATGAATAAAAAGGAGAAATAATGCCATATATTTGAAAGATATACCAATTGTCTTGAATCTCAACTAGCCTGACTGATTTCTCTCTGTTTTTAGAGATGCAATTTATGAAAGATTAATGGAAGTGATAATGAGTTCTTTCTTGACCGGTAGGGATATCATTTTCCACTCATTATTTCTTACCCTTTGCACTTCCATTAGAGAGAACTACACATTTAGAAAGACACAAATAGGCAAAATTATTTGACTAATGCTGGAGGCATGAATTCATCTCCTGCAACCTTCTTTGTTGCATGACACTCTCTAGCAAATTAACTTCTTCCCCTAACCTTCCATGTTGACTCACAGCTTTGTGATTCGTATATGCCATTAACGCTGGTTGGTATTTCCTTTCCTCTTCTAGCCAGTGATTTTTCTATTTTGAGGCTCAGCTCATATGTCATGTCCTATTCAAAGTCCTTCCGAATTCCATAGAATTAAAGACTTGTACCTTTATGAATGATGCCAGAGTACTCTAGAAGCACCTCCCTTATAAAAATTGTTACATTGTTTTATACTTTGTGGTTTGCATGCCTGTGTCCTTCCTTAGACTGTGAGTTCCTTTGGAAGAGGAATCATGTTTTCTTTCTCTATATATTGCCAGGGACTTCCATAGGGTCTGAGACATAATTAATACTCAATAATTACTTAATGAATTAATGATTTTAATTAAAAGAAATTATTTATCATCTCTATATGCAAAGTACCTTACTAGGCACTGAGAGAGAATAAAAAATGACTAAAACAAGTGCAAGTGATGTAAAATTGCCCACTGGGGGCCAACGGATATGAGGATGAAAAGAATAATTGGGGCAGAAATCTGAGCTGTTCCTCAAAAAATGAGATTTTCCCTTGACAGAGGAAGAGTGGGGAGGTGAGAGAGAGAAGGCCAGTCCACACTCCGAGAACAGCAGGATATCATAGGATGCTTTTCTGAACTGAGTTAAAGATAAACTCTATTAAATGCAAATTAAGATACATGATTTAAGAAAACAATGTATAATGTATTAAAGCAGATTAAGTCTAGAGACAACTCTCTGAGAGCCCAAATGTGTTTAGTGCGGTTTGAAATTAACTTAGTGGACAAAAACTCTAACAAGTTGTCAAGGAAGACAGACCAGCACTGGGCTGGCATGCTTAAACTCTCTTACTTAAAATGAGAAGTAGCTAGACATACAGTCACATTTTACATTAATTTATGTTATTAATTCAGAGTCAATATTAGACTTTAAATTGACTATCAGCATTGGGAACTATTATGTATGCTCGACTTCATATTTAAATCTGAAGGTGGGCTGCCCTGTGAGAGCAGGATGCTGTCCTCCCACACTCTGCTGTTTAAGCTGAGTTGAGACCCTTCAAAATGAGATGATGAACAATTGTCTGGATTCCTAGGGAAGCATGAGTCCATGGCTAGGAGGTATCAGAGGATGTAGGTCAAGCTGTGCTAAGCAAAATTGTATTTCTGGTGGACTACACAGGAAAGACCAGCCTGCTTTCTGTGTCACCTTCAGAGTGTCCTGCCCAAGTTCTTTCATGAAGATGGCATTAAAAGACTCACAGAGACACTGCGGTGAAGTGGTCTCTAGCACTTTCACCAAAATTCTATTACATGGAGGTTTCCAAATAAACAAAGGACATAGGAGTTGTATGAAAAAGCAAAGAAAATGGGTGTGTGGAGGTGAGATGTGGGTATTTGATTACTGGCAAACGGATGTATCAAAAATGACTGGCATACTGTTTGGCAGTCACCCAGTGGAGAAACTGTAGAGAATGTTCTGGAGCATGTAGGTAGACAAGACAGAACTTTAACACGTTCGTCATGTGAAGAATAGGTGAGGAGCATAGCAGAAGTCAGAGGAATGACTGAAGTGATTGGTGGGGCTAGAGAACGTTGGAAGAAGACAACAGCAATAGCTAAGAGCAGGACAGGCAACTAGAATCTGTTTCCCTGGAGAGCCCTTACAGGAGCCTGTCTGAACTGTTATGTTTAAGTACACTTGGGGAGTGGTAAAATTTGTTACTAATAAAATATGATACTTCTTAAATGAGTCATTTTGTAAATAAAATAGATACAAGATTATTCTTAAAATGACATTGTACTCAACAATGTGCATTCAATAGCTTTTTCTAGAATAGAAATGAATCAGTGGAGTTGTATCTGGACTACAGCTTTGATCTATTTCAGTGGTTCCCAAAGTGAGGTCTCCAGATCATCACCTGGGAACTTGTTAGAAACAAAAATTTTCGGGTAGACCTAATGAATCAAAAACTTTACAGGTGGGGACGAACAACCTGTATTCTAATAAATTCTACAGGTGAATATGATGCACCCTAAAAAATTTGAGAACCACTTATTTATCAGTCCGTAGTGATGGCTTAATGTGGTTGTACTTTTAATATTTACATGCTTACAAAGTGCTTTTATGCATTCATCCCCAAAAGTTAAACATACAACATTATTAGTTTCATTTCTCTGAAAAACTGATTGTGCTCCTTAGAACTCTGGACAAACTCATGTAGATGTCATCCCTTTTTGTGTAAATGATGGAAGTCTGGTGCTCTTTTCTTTGCTGAAGGGTGTCGCTGGGAACAAGAGGAGGGACATAGCAATCACAAGTTTCTTGGACAACTATCAACTGTTGCACTAGAAAGATACCATTAACAAGTCTGATGGCATTAGAGGCCCAGACTTCATGGTCTGCTCCTTAGCCACTCCAGAGACCCAAAACTTAGATGCCTAGAGAAAAACATGACTAAGAGAAGAGCTATGGCTTTTTATGTAAAATTTCCAGTTAAAAGTTTAAAAATACTATCTAATTAAAAAAAAAAGATTTCTGGCAAACTCAAGACTTATTTAAATTATAAATCTAATTTCTTCCCCTACCCAAGCAAGTGCATAAAAGCAAAGTCAGATTATGAAAAATGAAAAATACTAAAATGAAAAATGAAAAATACTAAAAAGTTAAGCTTGCAAGCATAACTCTGTGTAAGCAGTAATCCAAGATAGCAGACACATTTAAAATGCCATAAAGTTTCCTGTGTGTATACTGTACTAAATGAAGTCAAAGGCTAAATGAATCTAGTCCCCAAGAGTTCCACATACTGAAAAACCTGCAGTGTATCACTGCAGTTAGAAAATGGTTATTCTTACATTTGGCTATTGAAACTCTCCTGACAGTATTCATGTAAATCCCATTAAAGTTCACAGACGTTGCACATACAATCAGTGAGAGGCATGCAGCCCCCTAATGTTTTCTCTAATGAAATCTGACTCAGCAGGTAGAGACTAATAATTACACAGCAAAGAATCTGCATTAAATTGCTTTCTCAGTTTATGACTGTTCAAAAACTGTATGACACAATCCTGTTTGAATACAGACTGAAATTTAAACATGGAGCTAAATTCCTAGCCCATTTATGGTCAAAGGATAAGAATAGATAATTTTTTTTAAAAGAATAAACAGACAGTAAGTCAATATATAAAGTAAAATTAAACAAAATTTTAAAAACAAAGGACTCTTGAATAACAGAAAAATATAATAAAATCAAATACAAATAATGCTACAGGACTATGTCTACATTTTGTATGCAAATTTGATAGAAATATGGCCTTCTTTATGAAGAATATTCTAGTAATAGTGCAATGAAAATTACAAAATAGTTTACATCTTTCTTCTAGAAATTCATAACCAGTAATTTATCCTAAAGAAATAATTTACAAAATAAAAATTATATAAATTAAGATATGCACTGTGGTGGCATTTCTGCTATATGTTCTTAATGCAGCCAGATAATTTTCTGTTCTATTGAAGTGTAATTGAGAAACATGGAAAAGCTCAAGAATAAAATGCAATTAATTTTTCATAAACGGAACACAGTATATCATTAGCACCCATATTAAGACACATAACATTGCAAGCACCACTCTCATTCCCTATTCCAGTGACAATATTGCACAGGATTAGCAACTATCTTGACTTCCAACACAGAAAAGTTTTGCCTGTTTTTAATTTTATATAATGGAAAGCATAGATTCTATGCTCTATCATAGAGTATGTACTCTTTTAAATCTGGTTTCTTTTGCTTCACATTTTATTTGTAAGAACAATGTATGTTGTATGTAATTGAGATTTATCATTCTCATAACTGTATAATATTCCATTGCCTGAATATACGTCACTGTTGATGGATGTTTCAATAAAGAGTGCTGCTATAAGTATTCATGTACAATTTTAAAGTTAACATAAAAAATACTTTTCTGTTGGATATCTACCTAGGCATGGAATTCCTGAATTATATGATGTCAAATAGTTTCACAAAGTTTACAAATTTATACTTCTAACCAGCAGTGGACGAGACTTCTGGTCATTCTTAACTTGACTTAACTAAGCCTCAGTATTTTTTTTCTTTTAAAAATTAATCCATTTTGGCAGTTGTGATTGGTATCTCTCTTATGACTAAATGTTGAGCATCTTTTTGTTTGGATATCTTCTACTATAAAGTGCCGACTCAGGCCTGGTTAATTTTTCTCTTAGTGTGTCTGCCTTTTATCATTGTTTTCTTTTATCTACTCTACACATGACATCTTTTTTTTATTAATTAATCAAAATATTTTTATTTTGCTGTCTGAAAGACATTTTTTTTAAAAAAAGGCAAGTCATATCCTGGGAGAAAATCACATAAGATCTTTATCACATGTAAGTGTATTGCAAATATTTTCCACACTGTCTTCCTTCCTCATTCTCTTAAAGCTTTCTTTGATTAAACATATCCTCTGATGTATGACATCATAAAGGTAATTTTAATTTGTCCAATTCCTTTATATATATAAAATACATATATATAATATATATAATACATATATATAGTACACACACAGACTGCCAAATTTTGTGTGTCCTGTTTATGAAAGCCTGGCTCAATTTATAAACAAATTTTCCTGTTTCCTTCTAAAAGCTTTATTGTTTATACTTTACATTGAGATCTATAGTTTATCTACCATAAGTTAACATTTGTGTATGGCATGGAATATGCAATTGTCTCAGTACTATTTTCTGAGAAGAATTCCTTTGCCCCCACTGCCCCATAGTGTCATCTTTGTCATAAATCAGGTGACTATGTATGTATGATTCTGGACCCTCTATTCTTTGTGTTTATTTATCTATCCTTGTGCCAATGGTATACTCTCACTAAAATTTTGTAGTAAGTATTAAAATCCATCAATGCAAATCCTCCAAATTTGTTTTTCTTCAAAAAAATTTTTTTTTCTTTTATTCCTCTCCCCCTCCACCTTATCTACCCTCCTGACACCTGTAGACTTACATCTATGCCTGAACATAGTTTAGTCTAAGATATTTTTGTCCAGGTTTAAGAACATAAAAGATCAATATTGCTTTAGATCTCAAACTCCTAGAAAGCAGGCTTCTCTAAAATGCTTGATGTATGTGGGCACTTAGTAAGTATTTTTAGTGATAACACCTGAATTTTCAGATGACTTTGGAGTTTCTTATTTAGATTTTTCTTGCTCATAAGTTTCGATGTCTAAAGGTAGTACTGGGACTTCTGAGACTGGGCTTCTAGATTACAGGATGCATTTCTTCTTCATTACCATTCATTTATTCATGCTCATCTGTCTGCATCTTGGGCTTTTGGACTTTTTCTCCCCATAATTATCTTCAAGGACAAGTGAGAAGTGTCCTTTTGGCTGTCTGTCATTACAGTCAAAAGCTAAGGAGGAATTCTGCCAGGCTTGATTGAGTGTCTTGTATGATGCTTCTTATATTGATGGGGTAAGTCTGTTGAAAGAAAAAGCTTTCAGGACATCAGAGCTCTATTCTTTTGTTAACATCACAGGGCAAGGCATAGCCAGCTGATTATAAATGCTTCAAGAGACTAGACTGTAAACTCCACGGGGACAAGGACTGTCATGTTTGATTTTGTCAGAAAGTCTCAGTTTTCTCATGGATATATAAAGACAGCTTTCTTATGTACCTTGCTGGGATTCATGATGGAGAAGACCAAAGCCACGATGTTGATGGGGTACGCAGGGCAAAAATATGAGACAATGGCGAGCCACAGGTAGTTCTTGGGCATGGGCACGTACTCCTCGGTCTTGTCATCTTCAGTGTTGGCCTCGGGACTGCTGTCCAAAGCCCTCTTGATGTCCAAGCTGGGGGTGTACTGAGACATGGGCAATTACAATTCTTTGCTATTTACAATTCCATATAAATTTTTAAATCAGGTTTTAATCAGTCCACACACAAAACACACTAATTTCTGAGATTCTGAATTTCTGACTGACATTGGATTTATAATCTATAGATCAATTTGTGGGGAATTGACATTTTCATGCATTGTGTCTTCCCATCCTTGAACATGGGAGTCACTACATTTTTTTAGGACTTCTTTCATTTTTTACCATGATATCTTGTAGTTTTCTGGTAAAAGTCTTACACATCCTCTGTTAAGTATATTCCTAAGTATCTTTTATACTATTTTAAACAGTACCTATTTCTTAATTTTTAAAACATTTTGCCATTATATTTAAACTCAATTAATTTTAACTGACTTTGTGCCCTGCAAACTTATTGCATTCATTCATTCATTCTAACAGTTTGTATATTTTTTTTAGATTTCATCCCTACAAAATGATGTATGGATATTACCTGTGAATAATGACAATGATTTTCTCCTTTTCTATGCTTATGCCTTTTATTTCCTTTTCTAGTTGTAGTCACTATAACATCCAGTCAAGTGTTAAAAAGTGGTGTGTATACAAGATAATATTGTTTCAGAGGAAAAACTTTCAATAAATCTCCATTAATATGATGCTTTCCATATTTTTGAGATTCCTTTTATCAGATTAAAGAAATTGGATTTTATTTTAATTAGCCAAAATTATTTATCATAATTACATAATGTTAATTTCACATAATATTCATGGTACTTTGGAAAATAAAACGTTAGTTTAACTACTCCTTTGGCAGGTTTCCAAATCTATTTAAAAATAAGAAGAAAAACTAAAGTGAACAAAATGCAAAATATATGAATTTATTTATGACATAAATTTATACATTCATGACATCATCAAGGTAAGACTTTTTCTCACACTCTGTTATGAATATCTCTTATCAGCTTAGAGAACAGGGTTTTTATTTATTCCCATAAAGACAATTTCAATAATTTTAAATCTGCCAAAATGTTATTTTATTCATAATTTTTCTACTTCTTATAAATGAAAGTGTTAAAGCATTTCTTTCAGATATCTTTTCGTTTTATAGAACTGAAATGAGGATCATCATTGACTATGTTTCCTACAAAATGAAATAGCAAAATTTATTTTCCCTGTAGCAAAATTTATTTTCCCTGTAAATGTGGCAAATGCACTTAAAGAAAATAAAGGAAGGGCTAGCACAGTGTCTCATGCCTATCATCCTAGCAGTTTGGGAGGCTGAGGTAGGAGGATCACCTGAGGTCAGGAGTTTGAGCCCAGCCTGAGCAAGGGCAAGACTCTGTTCCTACAAAAAATAGAAAAATCATCCATGCCTGGTGACGTGCATCTATAGCCTCAGCTATTTGGGAGGCTGAGACAGGAGAATTGCTCCAGCCCCAGCCCAGGAGTTGAGGTTGCAGTGAGCTATGATGATGCCACAGCACTCTAGCCAAGCCAATGGGGCAAGACACTATCTCAAAAAAAAAAAAAAAAAGAAGAAGGTAATGGAAGATCTATTAATGCAAGACATTCAGTCAAACTTTTTGAAAGCATAGAAACAAAAACATTTCATTATAGGCACTTTTAAACAATTGATTTAAATAAAGAGACTATTTTTGTGTCACATATATAACCTAAATTAATTATTGCCTTGAGAGTTAAGACTTTTTTTCTTTAAAGTTCAGACATTCCTTGAAGATACTGCAGGTTTAGTTCTAGACCACTTCAATAAAGTAAATATTGCAAGAAAGCATTTCACAGAAATTTTTTTTTGTTTCCCAATGAATAAAAAAGTTATGTTTCCACTATATTATAATCTATTAGGCGCACAATATCATTATGTCTAAAAAATGTACATACCTTAATTTGAAAAATTACATACCTTAATTTAACTTTACTGCTAAAATGCTAATGACCATCTGAGACTTTAGCGAGTCACAAATTTTTTGCTGATGGAGGATCTTGTCTCAATGTTAATGACTATTGACTGTTCAGGGTGATGATTGCTGAAGTTTGAGGTGGCTGTGACAATTTCTTAAAATAAGACAACGATGAAATTTGCCAAATCAATTGACTCTTCCTTTCGTGAGAGATTTCTCTGTAGCATGCGATGCTGTTTGATAGCAGTTTACCCAGAGTAAAACTTTTCAAAATTATGATTAATCCTCTCAAGACTTGTACTGCATTATCAACTAAGTTTATTTAATATTCTAAATCCACTGTTGTGATTTCAAAAATATTCATAGCATCTTCACCAGGAGTAGATTCCATCTCAAAGAACCACTTTCTTTGCTTACAGAGGAGACACAATTCCTCATTCATTCAAGTTTTACCATGATATAAACAAATGCAATAGTTTGGCAACATCTTCAGGCTCCACTTCAAATTCTAGTTCTCTTGCTGTTTCTACCACATCTGCGGTGACTTCCTCCACTGAAGTCTTGAATCTTTCAAAGTTATCCACGAGGATTGGAATCAGTTTCTTCCAAACTCCTGTTAATATTGACATTTTGACCTCTAATAAATCATGAATGCTCTCAATGACATCTAGGATGGTGAATCCTTTCCTTCCTGAAGGTTTTCAATTCACTTTTCCAAGATCCATCAGAGGAATCAATACCTATGGCAGCTATAGCTTTATGAAATGTATTTCTTAAATAATAAGACTTGATGGACTACAGAATGCATGTTGTGTTTAGCAGGCATAAAAACAACAGTAATCTCCTTGTGCATCTCCTTCAGAGAGCTCTCGAGTGGCCAGGTGCATTGTCAATGAGCAGTAGTATTTTGAAAGGAATATTTATTTCTAAGCAGTAGTCATCAACAATGGGCTTAAAATATTCAGTAAATCATCCTGTAAATGGATATGTTGTCCTCCAGACTTTGTTTTTCCATTTATAGAGCACAGGAAAAATAGATATTGCATAATTCTTAAGAACCCTATAACCCAGTAAATGAGCTTTCAACTTAAAGTCACCAGCTGCATTAGCCCCTAATAAGAAAAGCAGCCTGTCCGTTGAAGCTTTGAAACCAGGCATTAACTTCTCCTTTCTAGCTATGAGAGTCTTAGATGGCAGCTTTGTCTGATAGAAGGACGTTTATGTTCATTGAAAATCTGTTTTTTAGTGTAGCTGTCTTCATCAATTATCTTAGATTGATCTTCTGGATAATTTGCTGCAGCTTTTACATAAGCACTTGCTACTTCACCTTGAATGTTTATGTTACAGAAATGGCTTCTTCCTCAAACCTCATTAACCAACCTTTACTAGCTTCAAATTTTTCTTCTGCATCTTCCTCACCTTTCTCAGCCTTCGTAGAACTAAAGATAGTTAGGGTGTTGCTCTGGATTAGGCTTTGGCTTAAGCCTAAAGCCTTTTGGCTTAATTTGTTTTGGCTGGTTTGATCTTCTATCCAGACCATTCAAATTTTCTCCATAAGTGCAATAAGGCTGTTTGGCTTCATTATTATTTTGTGTTAACCAAAGTAACACTTTTAATTTCCTTGAAGAACTTTTCGTTTGTATTCACAACTCAGCTAATTGTTTAGCGCAAGAGGCCTACTTTTTGGCCTATTTCAGGTTTAAACACGCTTTCCTCACTAAATTTAATCATTTCTAGCTTTTGGTTTGAAGTGAGAAAAGTGTGACTCTTCCTTTCACTTGAACACTTCATTGGCCTAACTTCAATATTGTTGCGTCTCAAGGAATAGGGATGCCTGAGAAGAGAAAGAGAGATTGTGAAATGGCCAGTCAGTGGAGCAATCAGAACACACACAACATTTATCAATTAAGTTCACAAGTTCACCTATTATGTGGGCACATTTCATTCATGGTGCCCCCAAATAATTACAAAAATAATATCAAAGATCACTACAATATATTTAATAATAGTGAACAACTTTGTAATGCTGTGAGGATTACCAAAATATGACTCAGAGACATAAAGTGAACAGATGCTGTTGGAAAAATGACACCAATAGTCTTGCTGGACACAGGATTGTCACTAACCTTCAATTTGTAAAAACACATCTGTGATGCTCAATAAAGTGACATGCAATAAAGCGAGGTGTGCTTGTAATTAAAAAGTTAGAGTTCACCGGCATATAAACTGACTATATTGAGGTTTGTTTGGTTGGTGGGTGGGTTGGTTGGTTTGTTTATTTATTTATTTATTTATTGGTGTACTTTATAATGTATCATTCAAAGCAAGTGACTTGAATTTCAATGAAGTTTCACTTTGCTGTGACCTTATCCTGATGGTTTTTAAAATTACCTTGATCTCATGCTAACCTAAAAATGCTTATAAATGTCAAACTTTCCTGCTCAGCAACACTAAGAGTAAATGAATCATTTGTTGGTAGATTTTAGATTAAAAAATGTACTAGATTTTTATCTAGTCTGGATTCCCTTATTTTTCCTAATATTATAAATGAAGTAAAACAGTATCAGAGAGACCAACTGACTTCTTCAAGGTCACAAAACTTATAGCATTCTTCATATAATTTAGAAAGCTGATAGCTTGAGGTTTATTCTCCAAAATCCTACAATATAATAAGGTAAAGGGGACCTTTCAGCTTAAGGTTGCAAAACCTGAGTCCTAATATTCAGAGATAAGTAACAGTTGTGAGTGTTTACTCACAGTATACTCCCAGACTTGGACTTGAACTGTATCTAGTGCTTCTATTAAAGCATGGAATATATACTTATGCAGATATTTATACAAAAAATCAATTAAAATAATATGCTTGAGGGAGAAGATTGGAAGAAGGAAATATGAAAAGATATGATGGATCTTAAACACAATTGAAATAAGTTGTAATATCTAAACATGTAAGTCTCATTTCTATTCTATTTTATTTCAATGACATAATTATAAAATTATCTTCCTTGTTTACTTTCTTCTCTAAATTGGATTTTATGAAATATTTATACATCTCTATGCTAACAGAAGAATACTCACTCTGTAACATACTGCCTTTTACTTAAGTAGATTTCAAAGATATATTATCCTAACTGTATTAGAAAAAAGAACCTTGAAATTTTAGTTATTCAGAGACCAAAGTGATGGGTTTTGTGGCAAAAAACAGGGTTTGATGGAATATAATATAATCAGCAGATCAAACTTTAATAAGTATTTGAATATTTTATTGCATATATAATAGAATATTTCAATAGAAATCTTCTGGCTATTACTCCACATTAAAGAGAATTACTTTGTTATTTTAATATTGAAAGCACTTTCTTACTGAAGTAGTGTCCAACATTATGAAACAAGGGCTTGCATCATACAACACTGATGACCATTATAGAAACATTCCAAAACAAGTCTCACATAACCAAACTATTCATTCAGCTTTCCTCCACCCTGCCTTTAAACGTTCCATTATTTGAGTTATTCTGATTTGAGCACTAATTGTACTATCCTTTTAGAGAAGCCATGTTTGTATGCTTATAGTCAAGAACCAGATGAAGATGGAAGTTTGTCAGTAGAACTAACAATCACAGTTATATATGAAGCCCCAAATCATAACTATATCACAATGACTCTCAACTCAATTTTTTCTCCTTAGGTTATTTTTCAAGCAATGTATTGGACTTTTAATTAAATAATGTGTATTAAGCTGATTACTTTTAACTCATTTTCCACAGTAAAGATAATAAAAAATGATTCCAATATATCACTGTGTTCATTTGTGTTTTCTTTACCTCTGGGCTTGATAGTCTATATGTAGATAAATCATCTTTTAGACAATCCCAAGTATATTATAGTTATCAAAAGTTTTATTATAGGAGGCAGGCATGAATGTATGGTTGTAGTACAGCCAATTAATAAAACTTTTAGAACATTTCTAAAAAATCTAATATTTGATGTGGACATTTGGATACTTTCTAAAATCTTCACATTCACATTGGATTATTTTTAAAATTCTTTCATTTTAAAATTATTAAAAAATTGATAATTAACCTTTAACTCTCTTCTAATGATCTTATCACTGACATTATATAAAAGTAATAAAATTCTGACCAATAAAACATGAATAGATAAATGTGACCAAGGTGTAAATTCCTCAATTGTACAATGCAAATTCTGTTTGCTGACTTCCCCTAGATTTTGTGGTTTAATAATGAAAAAGTGCTGATATGCACACATTTTATTTTCATTTTTATGTTGATTTTTATTTCAGAGTATTATAAAGGTACAAACACCTTGGTTACATAAATTGCCTTTGCACCATCTGAATCAGACCTACCTACCACCGTGCCCATCCCCCAGACAATGTGCATTGTACCCATTAGGTGTGAATTTACACAACTCCCCTCTCCCCTTCCACCTGCCCTACACCCGATGATGAATATTACTTCCCATAAGTGCACATTAGTGTTGAATGATTAGTACCAATTGAATGGTGAGTACATGTGGTGTTTTTCCACTCTTGTGCTACTTCACTTATAAGAATGGGCTCTATCCAGGATAATACAAGAAGTAGTTCACCATTTTTTTTTCCAGTGGCAGAGTAGAACTCCATGATATACACATAAAACATTTTGTTAATACACTCATGTATTGATGGATACTTGGGTTGTCTCCACATCTTTGCAATTATGAATTGTGCTGCTATAAACATTCTAGTCCATGTGTCTTTTCAATAGGCTGTCTTTTTCTCCTTTGGGTAGATACTCAGTAGAGAGATTCTTGGATCAAATGATAGTTCTACTTTTCGTTTTTTGAGGAATCACCATATTACTTTCCATAGAGGTTGTAGCATTACGTTGGTACAAAAATAATTGCAGTTTTAGCATTGCTGAAATTTTCTGTTTGATATTGGAATACATTCTTAAATAAATGTGGCTATGTTATACATCATTTTAATATGCCTTTCTCACTTTGTTTTTTCGCTAATGACTTATTACTTGCTGTTTATATATTTATTTTATACTATGGAAATGATGTTAGACAAAAAGCAAATTGGAGCAATTTTCTTATTTGAGTTCAAAATGGGTCATAAAGCAGCAGAGACAACTTACAACATCAACAATGCATTTGGCCCAGGAACTCCTAATGAACGTACAGTGCAGTGGTGGTTCAAGAAGTTTTGCAAAGGAGACGAGAGCCTTGAAGATGAAGAGCACAGTGACTGGCCATCAGAAGTTGACAACAACCAATTGAGAGCAATCATCAAAGCTGATCCTCTTACAACTACACAAGCAGTGGCTAAAGAACTCCACCTTGACCATTCTACAGTCATTTGGCATTTGAAGCAAATTGGAAAGGCGAAAAAGCTCAATAAGTGGGTGCCTCATGAGCTGACTGAAAATTTTAAAAATCGTCATTTTGAAATGTCATCTCCTCTTCTTGTATGCAATAACGATGAACCATTTCTTGATTGGATTGTGACATGCGACAAAAAGTGGGTTTGTCATGACAACCAGTGATGACCAGCTCAGTGGTTGAACTGAGAAGAAGCACCAAAGCACTTCCCAAAGCCAAATTTGCACCCAGAAAAAATTCATGGCCCAGGAACTGCTAATGAACGTACAGTGCAGTGGTGGTTCAAGAAGTTTTGCAAAGGAGACGAGAGCCGTGAAGATGAGGAGCACAGTGGCTGGCCACCGGTCTGATCTACTGTAGCTTTCTGAATCCCAGCGAAACCATTACATCTGAAAAGTATTCTCAGCAAATCGATGAAATGTCCCCGAAACTGCAACACCTGCAGCCAGCATTGGTCAACAGAAAGGGACCAATTCTTTTCCACGACAATGTCTGACCACGTGTAGCACAACCAACGCTTCAAAACATGAACAAATTGGGCTATGAAGTTTTGCCTCATCCTCCATATTCACCTGACCTCTCGCCAACCGACTACCACTTCTTGAAGTATCTTGACAACTTTTTGCAGGGAATATGTTTCCATAACCAGCCGGATGCAGAAAATATTTCCCAATAATTCATCGAATCCCAAAGTGTGGATTTTTATGCTATAGGAATAAACAACTGTTCTGTAAACATGTGTTAAGCCCATTTGTTGTAGAGTTCTATATAAATCCATTGTTTCTTTGTTTATTTTCTGTTTGGAGGATCTGTCCCGTTCTGTTAGAAGTGTGTTAAATCCCCAGTTATTACAGTGCTACTACTTATCATTTTGTTTAGATAGAGTAGGATCTGCTTTGTGAATCTGGGTTCACCTGAGTTAGGTGCACAAATATTTAGAATTGTTATGTCTTCTTGTTAAATTGTTCCCTTTACTATTACATAATGACCATCTCTGTCCTTCATTATGTTTGTTGATTTGAAGACTAAATTATCAAAAATGAAAACTGGTATACCAGCTTTTTTTTGGTTTCCATTTGCATGTAATATTGTTTTCCAACCCTTCACCTTGAGTCTGAATGAATCCT